>RCHQ01000192.1:0-103028 GCA_003676415.1 Plasmopara muralis | reverse complement strand
GCAAACATGTTCACGTTCTGCTGTTGTAGTGCGGTCAGTATACGGCTAGGTGGAACTCCTGCTTGACTAAGAGAAAGAACAGTTGCTTGTTCTGTACTTGTTAAGGTTCTGCCCTTGGGGTGTGCTGACGGGTGCGCAAAAGCTTCGTGGTTATGGTCTGGGAAGTCAACTACAACTGTCCAGACTGTTGCCTCTTTAGAGTGAATTGACACGCGGAAACAACTGTTGGTCTTCCGACTGGAACTGTTGCGAGTTGTTGAGGTGCTTGGAGGAATGCCAGCGTGCGAGCATTACAGTGTCTGACCTTTGACTGCGCCGACTTTTCGGTTTCCAACTTTCATAGTACGCAGAACGCGAACAGCATAACCTTGCGCACATGCATGGATATCGATGGCAGTCTTGGCCTCTTCCAAGGTGCTGTAGGAAAGCTGTTGAGGAGGTGCGAGAGACATGCTGAGGATCAGTGTTGAGTAGAGTGCGTGTAAAGTAAATATGCGGTGTAGCGGGAAAGGTTGTTTTGCGAACTGCAGTCTTATTGACTTGATGCTTTGTATGTGTTTCAACGAGGGACAGGATGTCGGCGCGCAGTTTTGCTACGCGCAAACTATATAACGCGTAAATCCATGTGTTGATTCGATAACGGTTTTCCGTATTTCGTAGCGAGAGCCTCGCATTAGCAGTGGAGACCCCCTCCAGCCCAAAGTGAGGGATAATTACCAAAAAGTGAGGGATGTTTAACGATTCCCTTGTTGTATATATGTATTAGTAACGCTAACTGCTTGCTCTATACTCTATCGTATAGAGGGATCCTGTTGCACCAACCATATAATCAGTTCTATGACTCTCTTTTTCTAACAGTTTTTCCTATATGTATATCAATTGCTCGAACATGATGATTTCAAACCAGTAGCACGATAAGCTTTCGAAATTTCACACTTTGACCTATTGTGCAATTTAATGAGCAACTCTCTTTATATAATGTTTTCCCAATCGCAGCTGTATGTCTGCTCAATGGCAGTGTTTCGGCGTCGTAGCCAATGAAATTTGCATCGCTGCTTCTAGTTAAACAATTGATCGATTGCGGATAAGCGTTCGCAAACGGGCAAATGACGGCGGCGAAATCTAGGGAAGCTTGACTTCCAAATTGACCGCTATACCATAAAGTAGGCATGGAGTTGCTTGTCCAGAAAAAATTGCTAAAATCTTCCATAAAACACAGCGTATGTTTATCGCTGAACAAGAAGCGGACACGTAAATTTTAGATAATGCAGTTGCGTCGCAAACTAGTATTAACATAGTGCCTGACCCTAAATCGCCCTTTGAAACTTTTTACTCCTATACCAACGGCTGCTTTCACTGTGATATTGGAGCAGAAGGGGGTATGACTGCCTCAGACGTAGCTTCACCGACCTTTAATCCCTCGAGTGTCCTGATCAGCAGTGCCTTTTCCTCTATAAATTGCGGGTCCTCTGTGATTAAATGACAAACTTGAGTTCAGCCCCGAAAATCTCCTCACATTAAATCATACCTTTGTTGTTCTGGAAGTTCTTGAGATATGCAATAAGCTTCTCGCGATTGTTCACAAGGATCAGCGAAATTGCCTCAGGCTTTTTCGGGTTGGCGACGAATACTTTAAACACATGAAAGGCTTCAAACTGGATGTTTGCACTTGTGTCACGCAACAAATTCATCATCATCTTCAAATTTTCCTTTTCCCTAAAAGCAATACAATAGTAAGTTAGAGCTTTCGTCTTGCCATCAGTACCGACTAAAAGATGCCATGCTAACGCACCCAATGTACTTCATCATAATGTCAAAATTGGAGCGATCAAGCAGGATCTCTCCAAGAAGTTTCAACGATTGCCGCCGCGTGACGTAATTCTCAGACATCAGCAAGCAATTGTATTTCGTGAAAATCACGTCAAAGTTAGACGTAAGAAAGGTAGCAGCCAGGGTCTTGTGCCGGGTAAAAAGATCTTTAAATGTCGCAAATGCATCCGAACCGACCTCAAAGTTGGGCAAATGAACGTAGAAATCGAAGAATTTCCACAAATTTGGTGAGTACAAAATTTTCCCTGCGAGCTTCTCGTGACGAATGAGCTGTAAAAATTTAAACAAAATTGATAAGAAAACGATCTTTGCGCTCTTTCATCCCTTGACACAGCTTACCTCACGCAGCATCGTGCCGCAATTCAGCGCCACCTCGGGGTTTTCATAGCCTGCCACAAGCGCTGATAGAATTTCAGGCCTACACTCTACGTAAGCCACAAAACCTGCGAGATCACGACGCATCAGATTGTTAAAGACCTGCGCAAATTGTTTGCGCGCCTCGAAGGGGAGCTTGGCCAGTCCCATTATGAGCTTGGGAATGAGGCCACTGGCGATAAGGAGCTCTGCCAGCTGCGTGCACTTTTCCACTTTTGCCTCCTGTTCTCCATCCCCGTACAACAGAAGTTTCATTTCACCAAGACGCTTCGTAATTGCTTCCACGGGCTACAATATCACGAGCCAGATGTGAGTAGGATGCTCAAGTCAGACAATTGCACTTAGACTGCTCTCTCACCGTTCCGTCCTTCCCAGGTTTGGCAGGCGCCAATGGGTCCGCAAGTGCATCCTTCAGTAGCCTCACCAGTTGTTCTGGGGTTTTCCGGCGCGAGAAGAGCGACATCGCGATGAAGCAGGTAGAAGCAGGGAAACTACCTCACACACTGCTTTTGGGAGGAACACCTGACTATAATTGTCGAGTAAAGGTGTGCTACCTTTCAGAAATGATATCCCGGTCAAAATATGGACTGGACCGTTTAAACTGATATCTGCCAAGAAAGTGCAGCACGAGTGGAGTATACAAAAAGAACTACCAGTAAACCGAGTTAAATCTTGGAATATGAGGCTTGTGACGGGGCCACACAACACCTTGCCCACAAAAAACGTGCAAGAAGATTTAAATCTATCGGTGAACGACCGCCCAATATCCTTTGTATTAACAGGATCGACGTGCGCAGTATAAGGATTGATTGCTTATTCCTATTTTGATCAAGGGACTACGAAATCTTCCATCCATTTCTTAAGGCTCTTCTTATCAAGAAGCCACGAATGATCGTTGGCCTACCCTGTATTACATTCAATCGAAGAAGGATGAACGCTTACTATCACTATTATTAAACAAAAATTGTTATAATCATTGCGATGACCAATAAGTATCGGCTCTCAAAAATGAACCAAGATTGGCCTTTGTGCCTTAGGCTGCATCTATATTCTGGGCGTCAAGCCTAAATGTTCTCACCCGCCAGACAGTCGCTCGTGTGAGGAAGGCCGTAAAGTGTCTAACAATATTTTGCAGCGAGATTCATACGTTGACGGTAAGCGTGTGAAGATGCACAAGACATGAGCATTGTTCGAAAATCAACTGCGCAGACGCTTTAGGCCTCAACTTATCTTGCAAGATTATGGAGAGCGGATGTTTCAATTAGAGCAAGTCTCTGTATTCTAGGATTCGATGTCATAAACTGAGTTGAGATCAGTAAATTTAAGAAAGGTTTTTTTTACTTTAGACTAGGGAAAAACAGCAAGGAAGATCGAAGAAAAAATCATAGAAGCTGCTTTTAACTTCGAGTTCTGATTGCTCCGATTAAATACCCGTGCATCGGCCAAGTACTTCAAAACAGTGCCGATGGGATCGAGCCATCTTTCGAACAATCCATGAATCCTATAACTAAAGCGTTTGAAAAAGAAGGGACAAGAAGTACGACGGAACGAAACTAGCAGCATGCAACATTTGTGGCATTGTTGAACACATGTCTAGTCAATGACCATTCCTGAAAAAACGAGTTGTTACATTACAGGCGCGCAATATGCTACCATTGAGACCCGTCACCGTCTTCATCGACACTGGTTGCAGTCTTAACACTTTAATCGAAGTGTTGGTGAGTTTGAAGTGACCTAAGGTGAGATGACGCAAGTCGACCTTAGTTATAACCACGTTGACTATCGTTCCGACGAACCGTGCGCACAAACATATAGATACCTATTCTTTCTTAAGCATCGGGAGCATTCCAGGTCATGCCTAATCGTAAAGATAATAATGTTATTATCGGTACGATTTGAATTTTTGAGCAGAAAAAGATACCGGCTACAGTGCAGAAGGCATGGCATCTCACATCGACATGAAGCCCCAGAATGCAGCTCATTTGAACATCCAAAAAAAATTCCAATCGAATAGGCTGCTGTACAACGCAGGGATTGCGCGAATCAGAGACGCGTGATTTTAGATAACTTCGGCAACAATAGAACCATGGTCGTCAAGAAATCACGCATCTAATTTTTTCTTAGCAGTAACTAAAAAAGTTGTGTCACGACAAGAGTTCTAAAACCATTTTCGTCATTAGCCAGCATGATTTCAGAAAGGTGGAGCGCTTCGGAAATATAAAATAGAACTTTTTCAAAAGCAATCCGGCCTATGTAAGGCTACGCAAATACGCGGGCATAGTTTTTCACACAATGCTCCTCAAATCTTCAGTACACTAGGCAACCAGCACAATGTTCTGCTCAAGCCTGGTCTCAACCTTATCGTCAAGCATTGGCACCAGTATTCAAACAGCGCAAGACAATCCAAGGATAGACCAAAGAGAGAGTTCAAGCGAGTGTTATTCGACCTGGCACGCCAACGTATCCGGCACCGATGCTTTGTGTCAAACTGCCTGTAGGCAAGCACATTGTCGATCATTATCGACAGTCGAATCTAACGACCTTGCCAGAAATAACGATGATGTGCATGGAAAACACCTTCACTTCTTGTCCGGAAGTCATTAGCTTTCGTGCATGGGTCCCACTTTTTTTTTTAGGTTTAACTCGACCCCGAATGATCTATTTGAGTATCCAGTCACTCTCATGAGGCCTAGCGAGAGATTGAGTACGTAACCGGCTTTTGCAGAAAGTCTTCCAGGCTTAAGAGATGGGATGAGAGTCTCCTTCGATGACAAAAATCAACTTGTTCACACAAAGTGAAGGTGTCTTACACCACTCTACGGCTTTAGACCGTGTGTTCAAGCGATGCGAGGAACAGAAGATATGCATTAAGTTGTTCGAGCGCCAGTTCTGCGCTAGTCAGAATACATGCCTTCAAGACTTTGTCGGACAAAAAGAAGTCCGAACAGATCGGGACAAGGTAAATATCATCCAGAATGGCTCATTCCCAAGGCAAAGAAGTATATGATTATTTTCTAGGCGCAACATTAAATGCTTTAAGGCTCTGCAAAGTCTTTGCGCAAATTGCAGTACTCTTATGCTGCGCATTACTGGTGCATCGCTCATCCGCAACAGTATCAAGTAAATTTGTCATCGAGGAGTGATCGAGCTCTTGGATGGCCAACTAAGCTGCTTCACCGAAACGTCGCTTAATCTCTCTATTTTTCTCAGTCTTTCGGATTTTCCGAAAAGTTCAGACGGCTTGTATTTCACGACACAAGAAAGAGTTTCAGACCATCTTATTGCTTTTACCAGTCGGATGATACCGACAGATCGTGAGCGAGGGCTACTTGCAGCTATGCATAGCCTGAAAAAATGACGTGATTACCTCTTCGATCGGTGTTTCACGATCAAAATTAAGTGTCGGGATGACTCTGACGCAGAAAACTTCAAACTTCAATGTGGCTCGGTGCAAAGAGCTTGCTAATGTCAGCCCAGTCTAAGTGGAAATTCTTTGTGGCTAACACCACGGCTGACGCATTGTCACACAATATGAGCTTCAAGCGTAATGCTGTCTAAGTTAGCTGGCAAGAGCCACTGGAACAGCTAAGAACTGCGAGATAATGGCGATTACTGGGACAAATAAGGCTACAGTGGGAGAAATCACTAAAAAAAACTCTAAAATCAAGGACTACTTTAAAAGAGAGGAGGCCTTAATGTGCTTATTATAAGATGGTGTTTTGTGAGACCAAAAATGAGATGATGACATTTCACAGCTGTATAATCCCGATAAAGAATATTTGAATAATCGCGTCACCTGTGAAAGGCACAATTTTGAAGTGGCAGGCTACTCAGAAGTTTACAAATATAATTTGGCCATGTGGCAAAAGTTTTTCTAGCCGAAAGATATGAAGAACGTCCGACGCTATGTACCCAACACATGTGTCAGCGCGACAAGCTAGGCAAGCTAAACCGCCAAAATTGCTTTTCTCTGAATTTATCAAGAAGCAGATGGATTGGTATCTAAAAGGACTGCATCGTGTCTCGTGCGGACACCAACTGTCGTTTCGGTGTCGTCATGGTGATTGTTGATCGCTTAACAATACAGGCCAAGCTCATCACTACAGAAACTTAGGACGATTCAACAGACATTGTAAAATTCTTCTTGAAAACTATATGAAGGGCATTGACATGACAACGAGAATTATTTCTGAGTGAGACTCCAAGCTCACATCCAGGCTATGGCTAGCAATGTCGTCTGCTGTAGGGACGCAAAACACTCCAACTTTGGCTTTTAATTTGCAAACGTAAGTGAAAAAAGTACGCGACCAAATATCTTGACCCATTTATGATTGTAAAGAAAGCTTTGCGAGATTCTTCTCATAAAGCTACATCCAGTGTTTCACGCTTTGTTTTTTAAGTCGCATCGCAAGAAATTCATGCGACGACAGAAGGTAAATACGATCATGTTAACATATACCTCCGAGGAAGCCTCATTGGAGCCGTCTTGAACAGTGTTATTACACCGGTCCGAATTCGGTGGCTTGGTAAAACCAAGAAGGAATTTAAAGACCATGCGGAATCCGAAGTCGATCCCTAGACTAACCAGCCTCGTTTGTAAGTCCAAAAAGATGGGCCTCAGCTTTAAAAAAGGTACCTCTTTGAAGGGAGAACATGTGACATAGCTGTCGTCTTTGGCAGGCCACCACCACCAACACACCAGAATTTATATTGTTGAAGAATTCCATATGCAATGGTGCTAATTACAGATATCCGTAGCGCAGAGTTTCGGACAAAAAATTGAGGTGTTTATACATCCAGACGTTCGAAATCATTGGGAGTCTTTTGATCTTTCTGATTCAAACTCACTCAGGATCTGTGATGTTCAGATGAAGTGCTGACTTCTTGACAACAACTAGGAAAGAGACCTTAAGCTTTGCGGCGAGTTTATAGAGGTTAGTGAAAGAGTATCACGGATTTAAAAATTGTAGGGTTTAGGACAATCGCAGTATATGGTTTAAAGCCACCACTTATACTGTAGCACGACAAGAAATCGTGCGATCTCTTTATGACTCAATTTACTCTAGGCAACACATAGTCTTTTTTGCTGACTCCTCATAACGATATTTCTTCGCGACTATGTTATACAGACGGTTCCGGATATACCTCCGAGCACCTCTTGAGAGATATTAAAATCTGTTGTGCAACGGAATAGACTGGAGGTCAAGTCATCTGTGGCAAATTTGTTATTTTATATAAACTTTGTTGCCATCTGTCGAATTACAACTTTTAAATGATAGATTATAGTAAGCATAATGCCTGAAATTTTAGAGCGTCGTATCATTTGACGGATACTACTTGCCCTTCTACGATCCTAAAGGGAGCCAATATCACGACTTGACCATGCCACGATGAGCAACCTTTTTTACAAGCCAGTACAGCACTTACACATCTTTTCTGGGCACTTCATATGCGGTAAAGGTACCTACAGCGTGTGCGTACATATAGCTACCCTTTCTAAAAGTGCAAGTGTGTTTTGGCGGCAGAGATCTAATGCACTCACGAGTAGTATTTGCGAAGCCGTCAAGTGTGATAGTAAAGTACATTTAAACGTTTCTCTACTACAAAAAGCCACAAAAGTATGATGTTTCATGTAAGTTAATTAGACATTACTTGTGCTAACATTGACGTATCCAAGCAATTACTTGATGGTGCAAAGAATAGAGCGCACATGAGTTATTTCCCTCTGATTTTCCCAATCTTCAACTTTTCTCTTTAGAATACTGGGTGAAAGCACCTGCAAGCGTATTGATCAGTGTCATCACCTTGTCGTGCCAAATATCGCCGCTCCTAATGGTATTGCATCTATTGTAGACCTCGACGTACTCAACACGCCGCTCTTGTAGCTCAAACCGTCAAAAAAAGTTCTTGGGACTCGCCTGCACAGCCATCGATGCGATCAATGCTTTGCATCCGTCTTTTTTAGATAAGCTTGCGATCGTTACTCTTTGGCATACGCTTTTCGAAAAATTCCATTATCACAACGTGTCCAATTTATTTCCGCTACTTGCTCTTTTTTATCCGTGCGCTAGAGACGACAGTATGTTAAATGTCTCACGCTTATTATTTTGAAATATGATAGTTTGTGCGGACATCTTTTGAGAGCTCTGTTGGCTGGTAGAAAAGAAATGAAGCAGTTTTGACCTTTTTACCGTCAAACTCAGTGCAGGTGAAATTACCAAGCATAGTAATTACAATGTCCCGCTTAAACATTACGAATCCGTGCTTTACTCTGAACGGTGCACCCACATATGGTTACATCCGCATGGTGTGGTAGCAAAATTGATTTCTTGTAGGCCCTTCTTGTCTAAGGTCCGATGACTCTTTGCGATGTATGATTTTCCGTTTTCCTACGAATCGATTTTCGTAGTAAAGAAAGTTACGGTCTATTTTGTGCTGGTTGCGATAACGAAACCATCGGTCGAATTGTTATACCCGCATGTCGAAGATCAACTACTTGAGGCAGAAGAAAGACTTTAATGAAGAAGCGACGTGTTACCGAAAACATGACTTCAAACGAGAATATTAGACTCAGCTATCTCCGTTGTGATCGCGTCAAGTTTGTAATTCAAATCGCATTGCAGGACCAAGACGTAATAAAATCATGAAATTGAATTTACCGCTTTTTAAGTGTAGTGTTGTGTATATCGTGCCTTGCTCCTTGTTGTAAAGATGACCAGCAATACCTCTAATTGTGTTAATGCATGTACTTGTTCTGCGCGTTAATAGATTCACTCTAATGTAATCGTGTCTACTGGTACTAAAGTTAACTAAAATTTTGTTTAGAATTTTATATATGCGTCTTGAATGACCGAGGAATATTGCACCGTCTAATCAAGATAAATAGTAAATCTCACATAAAATTCGCCACATAATACTCAAGCCGATATGAGTGTGGAGGTTATTTTTGATGCTGAGCCAAAGCAAGGGGATACCAACTATAATAACACTGGAATTGCGTGGAAAAGAATGTAAGTGAATTCTTTACTCAGCACCCTCACATATAGCGTCGCTACGATGAAAGAGAACGACGGGCTTACGGACTCGCCAGGCTAGATGTGTTGTCTCCAGTGTTGGAGTGACTGAATGTGCCACACAAAGTGCTTGGCGCCGAATTTAAACCAGTCAATTAGTTGGAGCCTCGATGCTTAGATAATTCCCGAGTCGTGTAGCACACCAACACCTCTCTTTCAAAGCAACTCAAGCACGTTGGGGCTTTGGTTGGGGCTTGATTAACCTGCTTGATACTGTCGAGTGAGTCAGAACACATGTTTGCCTCGCGTCGATAACTACCGAGGTGGTACTTGAGACGCTCGGAATTTTCTGTGGAATGTGCTTTATTCTTGCTAGCGATCATTAAAGCAAATAACAAATGAAGTCTGCCGAAAATCAGATTTTCAGTAGTCGGAACAAGACACCTACATCAACAGGTAATGCGGTAAAGTTATGATCAAGCTGCTTGTAGCTTAATAATATCATGCTGCGCAAAAGCTCATTTTTTATGTCAAAAAGCACAGCTTTTGAGTCAGGCAAAACATATCACCACACCCATTTAAAAGAACAATAAGTTATGAGTCGTTTCAAGATATTCAATCAATCATAGCACATGATGTGCCACTTTAACGTGTATGTTATTACTGCAAGTGACACACTTCTTCAAAGTAATTGGAGCATTGTGTGTATACGATAATCACGCGGTTTTTGTGTTGCACACGGCGAGAGATAGGTATTACAAGATCAATTGCGGTAGCTGTAAGCAACAAACAGCTGGTGAAGCCTGATTTGCTTTTGTGGACTATAAAGCCTTAGTAGCAGATGTTTTTTGGACCTCATCCCCGTCGCGTTTATTTTCCAGGCAGGCTTCGCTATTGTTTAGAGCAGTAATCTTACTTGTGTCGGCGACACTGAATGTTTAAGGTGGACCACGGGAAGAGGTTTCAGACACCGGATCGTCCTCTCGCTCAAGGGGTCCACGTTCGAAAAAGAAGTGCTTGGTGTAGAGTCGACATCAGAGTTGACAGTCGCGCGTCCAGCGTGAAGAGGGCCCCTCTTTCTGCGCCAAAAAACTGAACGCACACTATCGTCTCGTCGGCGTGACGTACACCGATCGGCAGTTAGATGGTCTCCGACTCTATCAGCGACTGAGCGAGTCGGTCTCTCTCCGTTTGTATTCTCGGCCTCACGCATTTTGCCAACGTCGCCCTGCTCTGCTCTTTACGTTTAACATCCACACGTCTTTCATTTTCAGTCTGCGTCGTATGCGCGCCACAAACTTTAGCACGCAGAGTGGAGGAAGCCCCGTCACAGAGAAGGAGGAATCCATGTCGCCCTTCTCGTCGCCATCCTCTGCCTCAACAAACAGTGCCAGCTTTGTACAATTGCTACAACGCGCCGCGCAGACTGGGGATGCCAAGCAGATCACTAAACTTGTTCAAACAGCATGCACAAGCGCCTCGTCTTCGTCCAGCATTGGTAATTACCCTAAAGACGCTTCCTTATCCTTGTCATCGCGTTCCTGGCTAGATGCGGCAGATGAAGACGGATTCACAGCACTGCACCTTGCATGCATTGGCGGTCATACTGATGCCGTCAAGGAATTGCTGTCGGCCGGAGCTCACTTGGAAATTGCAACCCCTGAAGGATTCACCGCACTCATGTTCGCCGCATGGGCTGGCTCCCTATGTGTTGTTCAAACACTTGTTTCATTTAAAGCAAATATGATGGCTTGCGACGTCGATGGCAACAACGCTGCCAATATTGCCAAAATGAACGAGCATTCGAGTGTGGCGAAATTTCTCCACCAGCAGATGAAATATTCGGAAAACTTGCCGAGAAAAGTGCCTACCTTTTCGTCCTCGAAAAAGAGGGAAGAGGACAGAGATAATGACGATCTGGTTTTCAAAAGCTCTCCAGTACATTCGACGAAAGCCAACACATTTAACGTAGGAAGCGGGCTAGACAGAAGTAGCAGCAACAGCTCGTCGGACTGTTCGTCATCCGAACAGCTTGCAGAGAAAAGAATGCTGGACGATGATGTGATTTCTCTAAGCGATGCCGAGGGTGCCACGCCGTTGCACGTTGCGGCTATGCACGGACAATTGGAGACCGTTAAGGTGCTTTTGGCTCGAGGTGCTAGTCTGTCGGCTACTTTACCGAGCGGGGCAACCGGATTGCACTTGGCATCGGCGTTAGGCTTTGCTGATGTGGCCTCGTATTTGCTTGACCAGGGGCTACCAGTTGATGAGTCAACCATCGTTGGTTCTACACCGCTCCATGAGGCTGCCTACCGAGGACAGGTAGACGTGGCTGCGTTGTTGCTTGAGCGTGGTGCCAACGTCAACGCAGCAACTACCCATGGCACAACGCCCTTACATCGAGCAGCCGAGAATGGTCATGTGCAAATAGCCGAGCTGCTCATTGCTCATGGAGCACACATCGATGCTGTGACAACGGATTATTTCGCCGCAGTTGGGGAGAATGAGAGTGTGGGCGACAAACTTTGCCGGCGACAACGTCGAAGGCGAACGAAAGGAGGTGGAAAAAGCGGGAAAAAAGCGGTAGCGAAGGAAGGACATGAAGTAGAACCACGGACGAAGGATGAGCTAGAGAGAGAGGTCTCTTCCAGCAGGTCAAATCAAGTCGCCCTGTGTTTAGCAGCTAAAAACGGGCACTTGGACATGGTCCAATACCTACTAGCACGTGGTGCAATTAGCACCGCGGACCTTGTAGCACTGGAGCTATCAAGGCATCCACTGATTTTAGCAGCACGACGCGGCCATTTGGAGATTGTCCGCTGCCTGCTCGCCCACGACGCTTGTACGTCCAGCATGCCGGACGCAGCGTCGTACGTCTTGTGCTGTGCAGCCGAGCACGGCTACCTGCAGATGGTAGAACATGTTTTAGCTCGTGGCGCTGACATTGAGACCGTTGGTGGCAAGAAATTAGCAACACCGTTAGTGCTTGCCGCTCGACAGGGACACTTGGCCGTCGTGCTTCACTTATTGTGGAGCGGCGCGAAGATCGATGCTACAACAGCATCGACAGGGTACACGAGCTTACATTATGCAGCCAAGCATGGCCACCTTACGGTTGTCAACAGCTTGTTGCTGAACGGAGCTAATGTTGACGCTGTGTGCGCCCAGCGTCGCTCGTCGCCACTGCACTTGGCTGTTGAATCAGGTTATGAAGACGTTGTGCGCTGTCTGTTGTCTTTTGATGCGAGTATTCATGCAGAGAAGCTCCCGGGAACTATGACGGCCTTACACATTGCTGCCGAGCGAGGGCATGTGGACGTGGCCCGGGAGCTATTGGCACATAATGCGCAACTGGAAGCGCCAGCGCAAAACGATTTGCGTGCACTCTTTATTGCTGCGTATTGCGGTCATAAGGACGTTGTTGAGCTACTGCTGAACCACGGAGCTAAGCTGGAAGCTACGTCAGGCACTAACAAAGCCACACCTTTGCGTGGTGCTGTATCAAAGGGTCGTACCGACGTTGTTAAACTACTACTGGCTCGTGGTGCCGATGTGAATGCGACGCAGGTCACAGACGGAACCACGAGCTTGCACAGCGCGGCTGCTAATGATTTTGGCAGCATCGTAAAGCTGCTCATTGCAGCTGGAGCCGATTCCGACCGAGAAGATCAACAAGGACGTATGCCTATGGACTATGCCGTGTCGGATCCCGTCCGCCTTCAATTGCGTCTTGCACTTCTCAAGTCTCACTGGCAGAAGCAGGAAGGGGGACAAAAGTAAACGTTGCCGAGCACGTATCCACATGTTAAACCATGTACGAATTACCAATCTAATATTGGTCTAAATTTAACAATCTAAACAGCAGAGTGACCTAAGAAGTCAAATTAACATTGAAATACTTTTTATGAGTCTAGAGCTCTTAACAGACCGCACTCACAATGTCTCCAATATATTTCCTAGACCTCTGACGTGAGAATCTAACCACTTAGCGTCCCTGGCGCTGGCGTGGTGCGCACTTAATAATGTCGTCTACTCTGAGGATCATCTCGGCAGCTTCGGCAGCTGAGAAGAGTACCTGCTTTTTACTTTTCAGAGCCTCACAAATGCCTAAAGTCTCCATGTCGCCCACACATCCAGTACGCATGTCGAGCCCAGCTGTCGTCTCGCCACGGTAGTGTGCTGCACGCAATTGAGTCACTAATTCGGTGCTGTCAAAACCACCATTATCGGCGATAATACACGGCAGTTGGCGCAATGCACGAGCGAAGGCTTCCATGGCCAGCGCCTTTTTGCCGGGTACAGAAGGTGCTTTCGTATCAATGGCTTGAGCCATCAGCACCTCGGTGCAACCACCTCCCATTACCATTTGCGAGTGCTTGACCGTCTGGGTCAGCACAGCTAGTGCATCATGCAGCGATCGCTCAGCCTCGTCTAACAGGTGCGTACTGGCACCGCGCAACACGACAGAACAAGCCGATCCGGTCTTCACACCCGAAAATCGCAACATACGATCTTCGCCAATGATGATCTCTTCAATAAGCTTGCATTCGCCCAGCTGCACAGCGTCTGGATTGTCAAACGTAGACGCAATTTCACCTCCCGTTACGGCCGCCAAGTGTTCAATGCCGTCGAAATCAGCATGTTCGATGGCCATGATACCTTTTTCCGAGAAAATTTGCTCGGGATAGTTGTAAATGAGCTGCCGATTTACAAAGCAATTGATGCCAAAGCCGGCGATTTTTTCAACCTTGGCCTTCATTTTTGCCTTTTCGGCGTCTTCGATGGCCGATACTTTGTCCATCGAGTCAACCTTCACGCGAGCGCCGTAAATCTTGATTTTATCCGTATCCATGCCCGTATTAGCCACAAGGATTTTAGCATTTTCAAGGCGCTTAGGCTGACCCACGCCGATTTTTTTGTCCAGAATAAAGCCCTCGTCTAAGTACGAGTCGCGCAGGGAGCCACCAGCCTTCTTAATAATTTGGATATAATCCAAGTTGTTAGAACCACGCAAACGAAGTACAGCATCAACAGCGAGTTTGGCAAAGTGGTCCTTTTCATAGGTCAAAAGTTTAGAACTGAGGGTGGTGCGCGCGATGTTCATGAGATCCAAGCGGAATTTTTCAGCGTCCTGCGAATTGTCCTTGGCCGAGGCCACGAGTGCGTCATTTGCCGTAGTGAGGGCGAGACGCCAGCCATCAATGATGGTCTGCGGATGAATGCGCTGGTCAATGAGCTTTTCGGCTTCGCGCAGCAACTCACCGCAGAGCACGGCGACACTCGTCGTGCCGTCGCCCACCTCCTCGTCCTGTGTCTTGGCAATGTCGACAAGGACCTTTGCAGCAGCATTATCGACATAAACACTGCGCAGAATGGTTGCACCGTCGTTAGTGACCGAGATGGTCTTGTCCGGGCCACCCATGGACTGCAGGATCTTGTCCATGCCTTTCGGGCCGAGTGTCGTCTTTACCATGTCGGCGATAGCAATCGCTCCCACAAACGACGACATTCGGGCGCTCTCTCCCTTCTCCACCTGTGATTCCGGGTCCAGCACGGCCTGCTGCATGGGTTCGACTTATTAGTGCAAAAAAGCTGGTACGTTGTCTAATGCGGATGAAGCTATGGGCTGGACAAAGGATACCCCCTCCACACCGTAAAATTATGGACAAGAATATTCGATACATTTGAAAAATCTATATGATTGGCTGATGTAAAATGAGAGGTAATACCTGCTTTAGTGAAAGCTTTTTCGTGCATTAGATCACATGACAAGCGCGACGTCTAATTTCATACTACTACCGAAATAACTCAGCAACTCTTTTAAATGCGAACGGAGGACTGTCTTGGGTATGTAAACTCGTGCTAATAGCTTTTCGCCATCATATTCTCACACTGTCTATCGCTACAAAGCTGCCGCCTAACGGGGTCCGCCACGTTGCTGGGTGCAGGCGGTTATTTTTTAAATGAGGTGCGTTACCCATTCCATGTGCCATTGAATTGTGTATCTGATCGTCATGCGTCAAAAGTAGCGCTCCAAAGTACCATTAAACGACATGAGGCAACGCCGGTGGTTATTCGCCTGTGCGAGCTCGTTTGCCGTTGCGGGAATTTGGCGAGCGACCACACAGCTATTTGGGGCGTCAAAAATTACTGCAGCTGACAAGGCCCCGTCGCCTTAAACCTTATGGTACGCTTGCGACGTTTGCAGCTAAAGGGCGCATTGATTTGAAAAACAGGCACACGCTAAAGCAACGTTACGAGTGATATATAGCATCCATGTGTGCATTTTATGCTAATTGTTGGTTGCTTTCATTCTCGTCATCGGTGAGCCCTATCGCTACAATCGTTGCGTTGCGGCTTCGTATGGTACAATTAATACAAATTAAACACGCAGAGTTGAAGAGGCATCCATTGACTACGTCCACAGAATCGCCCCACCACGACTGCTTTGACGACTGATACACCCACGCCCAATTTTTTTACAAGCCAGCGCGCATCTGCAGCGCGGGCAAGCAAAAGTGAGGCAAGCTCTCATTAAATAGGAAAAAAACTTTCCTCACTTCACTTTTTTGACCTTAAATGGCTTTAGGACCGGAATCATGACAGGGGCAGGAGACTACAATGCAGATTGGCAGGACGGTGCATGCTATCGTAAATCATAGACACGGACACAAACACCTGTACAAAAACTCGTTAGACACCAGATAAAAACGTCGTTGCAGCAAACTCACCTTTCGATCTCCTGTACTTGAAAAATGCCACATCATTTTGGTCTGCGCCGACGCCATCTCACACGAAAGAATCTTACCCACCAAGTTATACATCTTAGGTGCATCCATTGCTGTACACATTGTGTACAAACTGTGCAGACGAAGTTCATCAATATTCTTGCAGCACAATTCCAAAAAAAGCGCGTTTGCCTCAACAATAGTGCCGTCTAGTTTTGCTAAAAGACTTGGCATACTACTGCTGGCAAACACGTCGCGGTATGAAGCAGCTGAGCCTTCAATTTCAATAGCACTGGCGTTTGAAGCGCCATTTGCAGCGCCCCCGTACATATTGTCCATATCCAATGGATACGATGTCTGAGGTTGTATCCCTGATATGGACAGCGCTGGCACTGGAGATGGCATACTGTCAATCATAAAGACGTGACCCTTGTTGTTGACGTGACTTGCGGACGGTGCCGTGATGGACAACCGTCCATCCGAGTCACTGCAAGGTGACGGGAGATGGTGGGAAACACCGCCATTCGGGTGGGACGACGTGTGTTGAAGATGGTGCTGCATTTGGGAATGAGGAACCACATTTGTTATTTGATTGCGTTCAAGATTGGAAATGTACTCGAGCGTTGCCTGTAACACACTGTACTTGTCTTTCTTTGAGCTAGAGTATCCCGCAGCCTCAAGCTTCTTGCGCAAAATTTCAAACTGATTGCTGATGCGCAAGATACGACGCTGCTCTCGCAAGTTGTGGCGTTGCTTCTTGCTCAAATCGCCAGCGCTTGACGAATACTCACCTGGAGTGATAGGAGTCATCGGATACGGACTCTCGCATGACGTCAAGTCGCCATTGGTTGATAACGTGGAGGCCAATGGGTTCTGGTCAATGAGGTTGAGTTTAATGTGCATTGAATGTTGCGGCTGCTCCACCTTGGGCGAGATGGTGCTGTACGCGATCTCCAACGCGGAATTGTCTTTGATTGGAGGCCTTTCATTTGAAAGCGGAGCGGAAAGCATCGCCACGGACATTGAAGAGGAAGATGGAGCGGCAGATGTAGTGGTTGTAGAGGAAGTGGCGAGGGGCATGGCTTCACTGCTGCTGTCCGAAGGGGGCTCAGCAGGTTTAAACTGTTGCTGTGTAGGCATCCCGGATAGCGTATGACGATGGGTTTGTCGCGGCAACAAAAATAACTCGCAAACTTGAAGGAGCAGCTGCGGAGGGCGGAAGGAAGCAATGCGGCCGCTTGGTGCTTTGTGGGGGTAGCTAAGAGAACGAAGAGTGGTTTCTATTCCGCTTACTTCATTTCGTTACTCTGAAAAATCTTGCCGAATGTACCCATTACAGTATCAGTTTTAATCAGTTCATCCACCACTTTGTACACATCTTATCTCTACTGCTTGGGGTCTACGAACACTACAGCTTGAGCTTGGAGAGCTGAGGTGCAAACTCATGCTGTAGTGTTCGTAGACCCCATATTGCGCTCAGCGGTGTACCTTCATATCAAAGTTGGCAACACATTTACTGGTGTGCATGACCTTCGCCTTTACGGTCACATTTACTCATCTGTGTCTTTAGTCTCGTCGGACATCAGACGGCTCGATCAACTGACACAGCTATTAACTTTGATCTTTAGCGAATGCTTTACACACAGCACTAGCCCTTCGTGCCGCAATGAGAGACCTTTTACATCGACGCCGCATCTTGCTTTGGCCGTTTTATGCATAAATTACCCGCTTGACTCTGCTGGATAGTTGCCAACGTGGCAATAGCTTTGTTAGGTGTAGGTAAAGACGTAAACGCTTCTTGTTTTGCAATTACTTCATGGTTTGCGTGTGTCAGTGACCTTACGGTACTATGACATTAATCTATTGCGTTACTTCAGACATGATCCAGAAGATCCGCACCATGATCTGCGGGAATGTACTGTATGGTTATAATTTTCCAAGTTGGTCATTGTCTTTAACATGAAAATAAACGAGGTAAATTTATTTCCATCTCCCATTTAGTCAAAAATATATTATGAAGACTTGGGGCATGCTGAACATAAAAATAAGTTGCAGAGCTATACTGATTTGTCGTTGCAGAGACAATCGCAGCTCTATCTATCAGGTTTTTACAAAGGAAAGCCTTGTCCCATATATATCAATTCTGCTCGTAATCAACACACATTATTAACATACCACAAGCTATCGCAGCTAATTATAAAACTGCTGCAAAGAATGCAGATGAAAACCCGAATCGTCTGCCACCTAATTTACATATATGCGTATAAAAAGACTTTCCTCAATGTTAAACCTATTTGAGCCACCGCTAACAGCAGCCAGAAGACTTCGCAATATACCAGGACTGCAGAGATTATGATTGACCTCCAATACATTATTATCTAGTTGAGCGCTGGAATTGCCAAGAAATTTTAAAATTCTAGCTTCAATCGATAGCTTTTCGTATGTTATACTTATGCCTCATCCATTTATATACACACCATACTGTACCATGTACAGTAGTTTTTATGCTGCCTCTACGCCATGTAAGTTGAGTTAAGCTCATTGGCTTAAAACAACGCGACAAGGTTTCGAGGGTAAATGAAGCGGCGCAAGGTTGGCTTGATATTGATAACTCGACCTTTGACATCTTCATGCAGGCTAGCGGCTACGAGTTTTCCACTGCACCGCGATCTGTCGCTACTAAGCGTTTAAAGAGCTCCGCAGTTCTGTGCGTCTGCTGTCCTATCAATTTGGATTGATAAGATCATCGTTTACATTCTTTTTCACCATAGCAATGGCAATGCCAATGGTAACTTCGAACGCTCACAAAATATAATGTTTGACAAGCGCGTGCATCGTGGAAGTGCTTACGTGACGCGAGAGGTGCATACCGCTGTATTTGCGACTACTGTGATCGTTTTCTGGTATTGATCTCTACTTCGATGCAGGAGACACCTGAGAGCCCAGGTAAATCAGGCGGAGACATTCGCAAGCGAAACAAATCCACCACTCGGGTTGCACGCTATGAGCAGCAGGAGCACCAACGACAACAACAGCAGCGTCCGGTCACACCTCCGCCAGTCAACGGACGATCTCACATGGATGTGCAAACGGACAACTACCTCGAGGAACTAACAGACAGGATTCCGGAAATGGATGTGGATACTCAGACTGATGCACAGCTAGATTTGCACCCGCCGATTGACTTTGTGCCAGCACCGTCGGGAGTAGATGTAGCTACACAAATTGAAAGCAACGATCTGTTCGACTTTAATTTGGAAGTCGAACCCATCTTGGAGGTTTTGGTAGGGAAAAGTTTGGAGCTCGGACTGCTCGAGTTATTGGAAGAGACTGAGCTACAGGAGATCCGCCAACGTCAGCAATTGTTTGAGCAGGCTCGCAATGCTGAGCTGGTCGAGGTCCAGCGTCTTGAAGCTGAAGCAAAGCGCCGCTTTGCTGAAAAGCAGCGTCGTTTGGACCAAGAGAGTGCACGCCTTGCGGCACAAGCCGAATTGGAAGAGAAAGTGGCGGCACGTGCATCTGCTAAACACTATTTGGCCAGTTTGCATGCACAGGTATTTGACACGCTCGTGGAAAGTGGTTATTTCTTTGACCCACTAGCAAAGGACGTAAGGCAGAACTTTATATTAGGGCTGTTTGAAAGTGCTGCAGCTCGTGCACATCAGATTAATGTTGGTCGGAGACTGCTTGATGTGGTCCTGTCGGAAACTCTTCGACTTACGAGTGGATCAGAAGGATAGGAAGATCACGAGTACAGATCTTACATTGGTAGTATCATAAATACTTTTTTTATTAAACAATGTATTTATGCCTTTCAATTATTTTGCAACACACAAACAACAGACAGCTTGGCCGAGTTCAAGTAGTCTGTATTACTCAATACGACTAAGACTTGTAAATACTTACGTCTGCGAATAGTTTATAGACAGCTTGGCCGAGTGGTTAAGGCGATGGACTTGAAATCCATTGGGGCAACCCGCGTGAGTTCAAACCTCACAGCTGTCGTCACTTTTCGCGGACCGAACATAAAGCCGTATTATCTCAATCCGCAACAGGTCTTCTATTTTTTAAAAATTAGCATCAACGCAAGACCCCTCCTCCTTTTAGCTGGCGAACGGGGTTTGGTGCGAAGGCACTAAGAGTGACACCAAAGAGTCATAAATGTATGCTGCAATCGAGGCTTTAAGGGAGTACGCTTAAAATATTAGGACCTACCTAATGAGTCACGCAGTTTTTATAGCATATTTTATATTTAATGGGCTAGGAGTGTTAAAAGGCACTTAATCTTACTCTAAGTATGAGAGTGCTACTCTCTCAGAAAGGTAAGACCAATTCATTTTTGATTCGATCTACTGTTTCTGGACCGAAAACAAAAAATTGACTCTTGAGTAGACTTTGAGCTGTCTCGGCAAAAATTTAGCAAGCCAATGATGACTTATCATGTACCCTGCAATGGACAGCTCTCAATATGTAATATTTCTACTCCTTTGGATGTATAGTCACTAGCGCACTCGCGCCCAGACAGACGAGTGAAGCGTACGAACAGCATTTTACGCCAGTGATTTTGACGAGGGGTGTAAGGAAAGAGGGTATGTGTATCGACTGTAGTGAGCCGTCAGAGCAATCGCCCTGGCTTTTAGATTAGCGACATCAGGTCATGGGCGCTATACGATTTTGTTGATGCGATCACCTCGCATGCTCGCGAAAATCTTACAGACGCTACAAATTAAGAAAATAGGTGTTGTGTCAAACTAGCGCTTCAGCGATCTAGTGCGCATATATTCGGCGAATGCCGAAGTCATCCAAGTAAATGACGCAGAAATAATCTGCTGAGCACTCACTCATAAAGTTGCGCGTCAAAGACTGCGGTAATGCATAAACTTACATCTAATTGCATTACACCAACGTCAACAATAGTTGTGAAAGCTGCTACACCGAGACTTGTCCGACATAAATCAACTTGGATGTGCAGGACATTAAAGAAATGCGCGGCGAAGTCGAATACGGCATGGCGCAACGCTCTCACGTATCATTTTTATAAGATAAACTAAGCCATTAGATCTTAAACCTTTGCTCTTCCAGAATCGCACGGTGTCAAAGTAGGGTGGCATCTATATTTGTATCGCAAGTGTGCTCGAGACCAAGAAGGCGCTAAACGATCCTGAGTAAGGCATTATTTCGAGTCTAATTCGTGCCGGTTATCGAAAGAAGTGCTCAACATCTCGCGTGATGCACAGGAAGCAGCTAGTCGCGCGATCTAGTGCGTTCAGACGGCCGAGGTGACGGCAATAAACAGAGTCGAACAAAGCGCGAGATGCTGCCGAGTGGCCAAAAAAATTCTTCAGTGCGCGTAGATTGGGTAATTGCGGTCGTGTGTATGGCGCTGAGGTTATCGAAATCGAGCCCAATGGAAGATGTCTATACACTACCTGCCTTGCACCCAACGTCTTGCGTCGGGCAACACAAGCCCTATCATTTTGCACTGATTTGAGAATTGCTGAGGCGCATCCCTCCGCATGCTACACAAGAAAAGTATCACCTTGATCCTAACTAACTAATCGAGTTAATTTTATCAAAGTTTGCCTTATTAAAAATAGTCAATTTTTTATTTTAATTTAGTTTAATAAATACTCTTTTATAAAATTGAAAAAAGGGGTATTTTATAATACTTTTGGTACTGATCTAATTGTCTATTTCAAAGATAATATATCATAAATCTAAAAATATCGAAGGATGCGTAAAAGTTTTTTAACCGTTCTGCCAATATTGCCTTTAAAAAAAGTTATAGAATATATTTTTACTTGTATGAAAATTTATGAAAATTACGCCAGAGTCTCTGGTACGACTCCTGATAAATTCGAAGAGACGCAAGGATACGATCATCTATACAAATTCGCCCCAAGCGCATTGACGCTGTACTTGTCGATAAAGGACGGCGCGTGGCTCAAGAGCGACCCCACACTCAAGCCTTTTTTGAATCGAGGAAGAAAAAAGGACGGTGATTATGTGGTGGAGTTGATATCCAACTGGAAGCTCGACGACGATGAGTATTTCAAAAAGATGTTTCAGCCTGGAGACAAAGAAATTCACTTCTTGGTGGAAGTGCCAGAAGCTGCCGCCGGTGAGAAATTGGTGGCAGCGAAAATGAAAAAATGATCGACGAGATGCATAAGCAAGTTGTGCAGACCAAGCGGAAGCGATACGTCCATTCGGAGATGAGCTTAAACAAGGAAAACGCGCTTCTGCAAGACGTGAATATTCGAGTAATTCCGAGAGGACGGTTCCATTCACTGCTAGAAACCCAGCTTCGGCTTAAGGATTTTCATCAGGAAAAGCGTTTGCGATGGACGTGGTCAACACATTGCGCTCACCGAGGAGCAGTAACGAGACTGATACCGCGAGTACGTGGAATTCAACATTGGTGATGTGCTCGCAAAGCAGAAGCTATGCGTGCTCAGCGTGAAAAAAGGCAAGAACATTCCCAGTGTTGCAGTACCTGGTCACTTGTTGGACGGACGGATATTCTCGTATTGAATGCTCTCGCAAAGCAATTCCCTCACTATGTGGAGTTATTGCCTGAAGTGAAGATGCTAATCGAAGTGAAGAAGGTGGTGAAGGCAGGTTGAGGCTTCTTGGCTTTGTCGGAACTGATCGCACTGGACTTCCTCGTCCATGACCCAGTGATGGCACTGCTAACCAACTTGACGATCACTGGCAGTTCTTTTGGGTTTTCGAGAAGAACAACAATCATGTCATCCAGACAACGACCGTAACCAAACCAGGCGCAGCTTTTCCCGTGATCAAAACGCTACTTCCGCAGTCAGCAACTGATGATGCAGATATCACTCTTTTATGCTTTGAAGGACTCATGAAGCGACGCAAGGTGGAAGATGTTGCCGACAATCAGCGGAGGGGGTGAAAGCAGCGCCATACGTGCCGCTATCGAACGATACTATGATATCGCAAGCGTGCTGGGTCCTGACAATGACATGGCGCGTGCTGCGGCTACCCAAATTGCTCGAACTATTCCCGTTTTCAATTCTTACACCTGAAGTTTGACACCATCATTAATTATCTTTATTCGTATTCCTATATCTTGTCCTCTGCCCATACCCTGGCGGACGGAGTGTATCCATTGTCCGCTCAAGCAGTGCATAGAATGGCATCGAGAGTACCCCTAGACACCCTCAAAGACAGCGATGATCTGCCAATTTTTTTCAAAAGCTGTCAAGCTCTCAATGACAGGCAGCTGCCAGAATTTTGCAAAAGCTGTCGAGCCCTCAATGACTAAAGTACAGGCAGCTGCCAGATTTTTCTCAAAAGCTGTCAAGCTCTCAATGACTAAGCTAGAACAATTATACATCCTATAACGCGATGCAAATTCACTCACGCCAATTTTTTTTAATTTAATTTATATCTCGAACACAATGAGCTCTTGTTTTCTACTGCAACTTACAATGCTTGGCGACTAATCACTTCACTGGTTAATGAAGCAGTAAAAAGTCTGACAAAGCGTTAATGGAGACTTGCCGTGCCGGGATCTTTGGCGTGTAGCTGGCTGCGTGGTGCTGACAGCTCCTAATTTGTACGGCTGGCCTTTTTCTATGAACTCGTCGGTACACTGACCATCACTCCACGTGCCAAGCTGAAATACATCGAAGCCGTGGGTAGCGTTGAGCGCGCTGGTAATGAGATTGTAAAATTTTCATTTTTCGATTTAATCCTCCAGTGTTAAGCTTTTTGATGCTGTGAACAAGCCACAGCTAAACAAATTGGCTCACGAAAACATTGCCAATTATCAAGATAGAGCGAAGTCAGATCCGGTGATGCGTGGTCAGCATTATCAAGGGCGGACTAATCCTGCCTCACCCTTAGCACGTTCTAGTGCAAATAAAGAAGCAACCCAAGTCGCTCTAGAAGAAAAGTGTATCCACAAATAGTCCGTTAGTCCTAAATTCGTGATGCACAGCTTATCATCTCATTGAACTCATAGCAGTAGTGTTCGTGGGCTTGCTATCTAAAATTCGATTCTAACAGTCTTCAATGGTACCGAGTTAGGCAACATTTTCTTTTTTGGCTGCGATACTTGAGGGCATTTAGTCCGCGGCTATCAAAACGAATGAGTTTTTGTCGCGCCGAAGGGTTATAGGTTCGTCGGCAAGCATCGCTCTGTCAAATGACGCCAAAATAGTGTTCCGACAAATGGTTGTGGTCAATCAGGTTTGATTGACCGATGCTGAAAAGAATGCACAAAGAATAGCGGATTTTGCTTAGTTGACAGATGGGACGGTTTTTATTACCCCTAAGGCTGGTATAGACCTAATTTTGAAATTGTAAATATAGACAGCATAGGATCGGTCCTTGTCCTTGACAATAAAGTTTATGACTTGATTCTGTGTATGCTGTGGCTAGAAATGCACGGGCGCTCGATCGATTATCGAGGAAGGGCCATAGGTATCTGTCGTCGCATCCCGTGCAGGGCTTTGGTGAATCGAAGTCTTATCTCACGACTTAGTCGAAATAGAGTCTGCAAGGATGCGCCCGAAATCAACATGGAAGTAACGAATGGTAGAAATGTATCCAGGAAGCAAATGTGGCACCGCCTCAAAAATATCGGCAAAGCTCTACTGACAGCACTTGCTGCCAGAAATGCTGAATAAATGTGCACATTATACCGTAAGCGGACAGTATAGGCTCGCAGCATCCAGTAAGTTACACAGGAAGTCAGTTGGGTATCAAGAGCTGGTAACATAGATCCGTCAAACAAAAATGGGGGTTTGATACGAAATCGATTTCTGGTTGTCTCTAATGATCCCGAGATTCCTAATTTGCAGGGATAGTAATGACAATCCAGCTGATCATTGCTATACAGTGGGTGTGCTCGGACTAAAGGCACTTCCAGAGATATCAGAGCTATTGCGCTCTAAAGTAAAAGGGCCAACAAGTCTATCGATTTCCAAGGCAAAGCCCGACCGGGAGATTTTTCACTGTTGAGATCACCAAAAGCTAAGAATTGGAGTAAGAGGGCAAAGCCAACAACATTTTTTTTAGGTCCGTTAAAAGAATGTCACTATTGCAGTGTATGTGACACACTTATCGCCGAATTTCGATGTAAGCGACTGTCCCATGAGAAATATAGTATCTCCCTGGATAAAGAACTGATCAAGAGGAGAAGGTCCTATCAGATTGAAAATGTTTAGTCAACACAAGCAACGGGGTCTAGCAGCTTGGTTATCTACTTCACTAATCGCGAGGTCAAGGTCGCTTTCCGGAATGGAGCTATGATTGCAAAGCTAATGGACGAAGGCTATGTGCACGCTTTAAATACCGTACCAAACGACATATAGGGATTTATTTGGCGTCGTGTGATGTCAGAAGACAGAGGTCACTTGCACCTGATACGGAGACACATTGAAGTTTACTGTCTTAGAGACAGCCCAGTTGAAAGACCTTTCATTAAATTGGGCGACCTTTCAGGGTAGTACACAGGACTATGCATCCACATTGCTAAGGTATTTAATGTCCATGAGATTAGCGTACAATCTGCCAATCTGCCCATTTAATTGGTCGGAGACGAAACCTCCGAAGTATCTCGGCTTCAGCATAATGACAAGCCAGGCGCTAAAAACGTACGTTTCGAGAATGGGTCCTTTCATGCCTCGACGTGCGACCAATAGATTGCGGCTTACGTAAGAATTGCCTGTTGTATGCGATTTAGATCGCAACGGCCATTCTACAGTCGTGCTAGAGCCGAGTCTGCGGCTCACGCGTCTGAAACAGAAAATCGCGTCATTATTTTAAAAGCTTCTTGTGCCCATGCAGGAACTTTACAGAGCAAGTAGCATTAGTCTTGGCGGTCAAAGAGTTCTTAAGAAAGCCGCTATCGCCTTGGCCTTTTGCCTTTCTCATAAGTGGCGGTAGCAACGGGGCAACTGGATGTACGCACTTGGATTTGTTTTCGGGGTCGACGCAGACGGTCAGACTGTGACATATTTGAGACGTTCCAAAGCTATTTGAACTTTTATAAAGGTAGTTAACTATTTTGTCATACGACTTTTCAATTGAATTGACCGCTGCACATCGTAGCGCAAAGTATCCCAATTATGTCAATCGGAAATACGATTTCCTTTGTTATAGCCCCCAGGCTCGGACGGCAAGTAGCATTATGCGTACCCGACCTCTAAGCTCCTGATCACCATACGTCGATGGATGGTCACCCGTACATACCTCTCTAACAAATTTGAGCGCGTGGACAACGGCTACGAGAGGTATCAGGACCTCTACGAGTTTGAGACTTATGAGAATCGTAATACTCTTACATGACGCCTCATATAATAAGGAAAGTGATGTCGTCCTGATGAATGTCGCCGACATATGCCTTTTTAAGACGATGGAAGGTAACGCCTGATTTTGATGGTAGATACTAAGCTTATCCTGGCGGTAGATCTGTAATATACACAAGACTTGACACCAAAGTTGGATGTTACCTTCTGTGAATGTCCGAAAATCTATTTTGTTGATTGTAGGTGGATGCAACTTCAGCCCCTTGTACTGCTGATTATGCCCGGTCAATTTTACGCACAGTCAGAGTATTTTTATCGTGAGAAAATTGAATTCAAATTTAAGAATCGAAATAAAAACATTTTCGAGGCCTCTATCACTTATCTCGGGAGTACATATGTTTAGAAGAGTTGGCATTCTTCGTAGCCCATATTTATAGTAGGGTGCAAAGCTTGTGGATGACTGTAATGCACTTGCGACAAAAAAACACAACCATGAAATTCACCAATGCTGTATTTTAGACACAGAGTGCACTATTGACCTCTTCCGTCTGACCGTCTTCACCGTAATTTCTTAGCTGTTGCCATCAGATAGCGAGTTCCCGAACTTTAAGTAGTCTTTGTCAGAACGTACCGTTTAATTGCGAATGGAAGCTTATGTGTCGGTGAATGGCCAAGCATGTGAGGACTTGAGAGTCAACCCCACGCTTCACTCGTCGGATCCCTCCCAGTGTTGAAAGCACAAAATACTCAATTTGTCGTCGGCTTGTCGGAAGTTGATGTCAACACGGATGAAGTGCCGCTTAACCAAAATATTGCGTTGAGCGCCTGCTTTAGCCAATGTAACTGGAGAGCAAAGCCCTTAAATATTTATGGAAGCACCATTAATCTGTCATCGCGTTACAAGTCTGTACAGAGTCTACCATTATGTTTCGGAGACCGAAAAACACAATCTCTTTGCTCTAATAATTGCTTTTTGAAGGATCATTGCCTTTATAAGGATATTGCACATCAGTTTACGTCGACCTATATTACAATTAAGGATGGCTCTACCGACAGTTGAGCAGGCTTCTGTTCACCGAGTGATGCATTTGCGCTCGCTGTCGGGGTGTTTATAATTGATGATTGTCCACTTTGTTGCGATGAAAAACTGTACGGAGGGCTCTACATTGTATATGACTAGCAATGCTGAACATCAACTGAGCTATCAACCCTGCTGATGTGGGCCAAAGACATTAAATTTGCCTGACTTATCATCAATGCAAACTTTTTAATCACGAAAAGCGACAAACATCTTGTCATTCTTTGAGACAAGGCGGTCGTGTTGATCGCCTTATATGGTGAGAAAAGACTACAAAGAGCTAAGATATATAAAGACACCCTCATAACTTTACTCGTGCGTGATTTACTTGCTGTCATGTTCAGTGTAGCTCTATTTGACAGCCTTTTGCAGGCTGAAGTGAAAAAAAATGACTCACTTATGTTGCCCTTATCGGGTAGGAGTAGCGCAAAGTTATTGAAATTTTGGAAGCGACTCAAACAAAGCAAATGGTTCTGTCCAGTCAATACAGAAGCCTGCTGAAGGCTATTCTGACTGCTAATAAAATCGTCTTGGTGGTGGTTTTCCTAGCACTATATCAATTGCGCTTTATTTGTAATTGGACATGGACTGCGCGAGACCGACATAACTAGAACTGTACTTGTGCATATACCTGGCAAAGTCGAACCACGTTCCCAATATTTTTGGATACGTTGATGGGCAAATTTGAGACGCTTCTACTTTCACTTAACTGCTTTGTAGGAGCTGAGGACTTGCTACTTTTGGCCGCTGAGACCCTTTTGTCGATATTGAAATCAAATTGGTCGGTCTTGATGGCTAAAAAGATGCACTCACTCTGTTTGCTGCTAGGTGATCTAACCGCCGTGAGGAGTAATTTCGACTTCCTTCTGGACTTCATAATATCGCTCTATCAATTAAGTGCACTGTACATCTTTCACCCGAGAGTTTTGTCAAGCACCACGCATTTCCTTAAAACTACACAATTCGTATTGCAATCTTTAGCGTGTTATAAGCAAGTACTACTCACCACTTCCCGTCCGTTGGCTAAACACTTAAAGTAGGTGGGGCGAGAGAACAGACTTTGACTTACGCATTATGCTATTTCTTACCTCTTCGGCAAGAAGCTCATATTGCTCTCGTGTAATTACTGCCTCGTTTGCGTCTGGCACAATGTCGAAGTCCTCAATTAATGGGAGTTCTAACGGTGGGTCTTTTCGGACACCATTTCGTTCATATCGGATTCTTGAGATACTCGTAAATCTTTAAGCCAAGATGCAACATCCGCTGCCCATAGGAATAGTCACAAATATTTTACATTTTGTCTTAAATTAAGGATATGTTCATGTACACACGAGGAACTTTCATTTTTAAAAGCATCATCTCTGAAATTTTTTAGTCTTTCGATCCTACTCATAAATTCGCAAGATAAACTTCTTCGGAATTTATTAGCGCTAGTAACCTCCAAATGAAGCTCAATGCCGTGCACATTTGACAGTTAAGCTATTATACTGTGGATATGGCCTTTATATCAGGTATAGAATTGTTAGTGAAACATGAGAATCGATTTTGTATTGCAGTCTCATTTATGTCTGGTAAGACGTTACATTTTTTGGTGGCACTTCAATACCCACGTGGGATTCTGTGTTAAAGACTATTTCTTACAGGCCTTCTCTAATCGTTTGTGGACCTATTCTACTTAGGATTGGTAGCGCTATGTTAATCATTTGTAGAGTTAATCTATTAACAATTAAAGAGCTGTCTTCAGAGCCCGTAAAATAAATTCTTAAGACGTCTTGACATCCACCTTAACAAAGGTATCATACCTTCAAAATCTCCTATACTTATTTCGGGTGTATGCACAATTTTTTTTTATCAACTTCTCAATTTGGCTTCGACTGCGCCTTCGCTCAGGAAATGACCACACTTGCGACACTACGTTTGTTTGTTGCCTTTTGATCCAAGCCTCTTGCTCGGCCTCAACTCTTTTTAGCCGTATATGTTGCGCTAGCCTTGCCGCCTCCTTCCACCGTCGCCTCGGCAGCTCGACGAGCTACCCGTCTATATCGACAAATCGTCGGTTTTCTCGCCTTAATTACCTAAGCTACTATCGCGACTCGCCTTTTTATACATTTGTTGTTACTACTAGACCGGAAGAACCTCATCGAAAAAGATCACAATTTGTGAAGTTCTAGAGTTGGAGACTGCAAATCTGCTGAGTCGTGTATTGAGGTACATCCCGCTCTATATTTTTATACTAGAGACTTTGTCTGCTTTGTGAGGACCCTAATTTCCCAGAGCTTAGCTTGTATCTTTTACTGCAGCCAGTCACCCGCGTAGAAGTTTATCAGTTTTGAGTTGTTTGTATTCCTAGAGATGTTATGTTCTACATCTCGCCGCTCTGGATTCCTTCGTCAACTTCCAGTAGATCTATTGCAAGAGACAAGAAGGTTCGACCTCGCTCTTCAAAGTTTTAACGTTCTGCGTCTTAATGCACTAGAACTAGCTACAGCCTTGGCTAGTGCAGCAGAGCTGCATCGCATGTGGTCTTCTTGTCCAAACGAAAGCACATCGCTGTGGTTCTTGATGAACTTGCGAAGGACGATCAGCCCCAGCTTTGGAAAGACGCTCACCAGACTAAGATATTGAGCTCATCCCGAATGCAAGAACACGTTTTACTTGCTCAGCTCGCGACACTGTGTGTTTAATCTTAGCTTAAATGAGTCGGTACCCAATTCAGATGTGCACGTTTTAGAAATTCGGCTCTCGCATTTCGTTGATCTGGTCTGTCTTCCTGACGAAGTAAGTAATACTGTTACTTTGGTTCAATTTATGATCATGGTGCGCCGCCTACGTGCGTTCTTCTCGAATTTGTGCGGAACAGCCTCCCCTCGTAAAATCGTACTGTATATCTTGGAAAATATCAAGCGCCAGCTGTTTAGTCCCACCTTCGAAGTCTATCCTTCGAGAGATCAATATTTTGTCGCCTGGTGGCGACATGGTTAAGTTCCGAGCTTGTTTAATCCTTCATCAAGTTGCACATTACAATCGGGTATACCACTGCTAATCCACATTTGCCAAGAAGAAGCGGTTACGTAAAAGATGGCTGCATCAGCTATTCAGGAAGTATTCGGCAATTTATTCTCATCCACAGATGATATCCTAGCTACCTCTTCTGGGTTCACCTCGTCAATCGCAAATCCATTCGTATGAATAAGCTAGACTCTTATTCTTCTACTATCACTCAAGGGGCTTCCGCAAGGTCGCGGAACCCCTCTATATCTCGTTCCTGCTCTTTAGCTGATGTCAGAAGACGATGTACCACACTGTATGGATTATGATGCAAGCGAGGTTGACCTCGCCCTGTCGGGTCTCAATGCAAGCGAGTTCATGGGTAAATAATCTCCGTTTCATGCAATAAACCCAAGCGCTCATCTTTAGGCAAATGCATCTTCCAATTGGAAAGCATTGCATGGTTGTTCGAGTGCTGAACTGGATGAAACTTCAGTGTTTTAGTATGATGATAACCCATTAATAGGCATAGCGAGTGATAATAACATTTTTTAGTAGAAATTATATATTCCACTATCGTATTAAGATATGCAACAAGAGACTGCCCAGTATCTACTAATATGAAACAAGAGAATGTATAGTCGGACTTCGCCGCGAGGGGCCGACGAAGCTTGTATTGACAGTACTCTCGTCGCTGCTGCTACACCAGCGTTGATCACCCTAGTGACCCCAGTTATTTAGCTTTACGATGTGGGAAAATGACTAGTCGTGAACTTTTTGAGTACATCGTCGCTTTTAACGTCCCTAAGGGAACCGCCCCCCGCTTGAGGATTCAGCCACGGTTGAAGCTAACCCAGGATCTATGCTCCCGACCATGGCATCTTCTGAAAGCCTAGCTACACTGGCAAACTAACGCAGCGCTTGTCGCCTTGTCGCCAATACTCGTTCTGGTACGAGAGCGGCCCAATCACAGTGCATCAAGCTACATCGGATTACGGACAAAGCTTGATGCCCGATTTTCTTTTCGGCCGTACTTCCTCAAATAAAAGCAGCACAAGAAGGCCCGGCTGTTCTTCAAAGCTGGAATCTAGCTCTTCATCTTATTGCATCTTCGGTCTATCACAACCCACCAAAGATTTCTGTCTTAATCGATAGAATTCCTGATTTTCTCGCCAACGAGAAAATCAGGAATTCTATCAAAGTGTGTACATATCACACTTTGACTAAAAAAAAACTATTTTGCAAAAGACCTATTGCTCGAAGCAGTGCCAAAATATTTAAAGATTTTGGTCAAAGCTTTTCAATATTTTATGCCTGATGCGAAGAGATCTTTTATTTCTCGCTTTCACTTTTGGAAGTTGACCAATTTGGCTTTGTTCCAGGACGCGACATACGCTAGACACTACGGTACATTCAAAATTCTCAAGATTATTGTGAATAAACTTATTTTCGCGATCCAGCCGGTTCTATTTGCCTGACTTTGCGAAAGCGTCGATAGTTTCAGCTGGGAGGCACTAGATCACGACCAATTTGAACTTAATTCTCAACATTAGGTTAAGACCTTCGTTAATGAGATACTCGTTCAAGTCATCATTAATTCTTCACGCTCGAACAGTTTCAGGTTGTGAACCAGCGTTCGACAGGGCGACCCACTTATTCCCGGTTTACCCGTTATCTTTAATGAGCATCTGGATTGCTTCCTGCGGGCACCAAGTGATGGTTCTGCCATTGAATTTCAGAGCTCACCCCATCACATTCCGAGCCTTGCAGACGATGTAACAGAAATGATTAACATCTCTCAGTTTTGACTCGATAACAATCCTTTTTTTGTTCTGCCACTAGTATGCAGTTTAACACAAATGAAACAATCATTTATCGTTTCAATTGGTCTGTCAAAGCAACTGGAATTCACAATCGGTTACAAACTTTGGGAGTTCGAGTTCTACAGAACCCCGAGCACAGTTCTCATCTAAGCGTTGTGGTTAGACCTATTATCACACCCGTTCTTCGCCTCGACTCCCTTCACATTCATTTTTTCTAAAAAATGTGTGTTCCTTGGCGATGGCGAGCGCGCACTCTTTGAGGTCGAGTACGAATGCTAAAAACTTAGGATTTGTCAACACTTTGGCACGTTCTAGGTTTAGATTCAATTTCGAAACAAAATATGATTTAGTTAACTTTGCTAATCCACAACTTCGTCAATGACACTCCATCAGCATTAGTTGGTGATATTGCTACTCGTGGGCAGTTATCCATCAGGTGGTTTTCTGTGGGTAAGAACTCGGCAGGGCTCGACTTACCTATGGTTGCGTCATTTGTTGACTTACTTCAGATCAATCTCACATGTCGACTCATTAACCACTGCCGCCACATCTTACCAGCTCCAACATAAGGGCTCATTTTTGCATATCATGCTGGTTTAAGCGGTCAAGGTTCAGGTTTGGACTTTATTTATATACCACATCCCTATTGGCACAAACTTCTTGCTGGCACATAACTTCGTCTTACTGGAGATATACTATCGCGGCTGAGAGCTCTTAGATTATGGTCAAACTTCAAATTGCAAAATCGGTGTCTGCACGACTCACATGACCAGTTAGAATCATGACTTTCTGCGCTTTTCAAAGGCAAACCTTCGGAGGTACTTTATCGTAAAGCTTCTTGTTATTAAGCCATCAAGGTGTTTTGAGACTTTAGGCATTCTGCAGTGTGTATGGTGCTCTCCCGGACCAAAACACTTTATGGAACGCCTTAATCGGCTCTTCTTTCAGACGGGTCGGTAACTAACAGCAATAATCCAAAAATTTGCCTCGCGCATTAATCTTCCTCAGCACTACACCCCCGCCTGAGGGCGTGATCAGCGCGTTCCACATATGGACTTTTGATGGCCAAGATACCATCCGTGCCTAAAAAAAAGTGATAAAGGAACTTATTATAGCCCAAGATGCACCGCCTTGTATACTGCATCAACTTTAAGCTCCCGACATTTAACTTCAGCCCAACCACTGGTCTATTGAGCATCGCCTCATGTGCAATCTTCTTCCCGCTCATGTGACATTGCTTTCGACTTCAGCATGATGGACTTGTTTTCGGTATAAGTACCGCATACCAACCTTGCACAATGTATTTATGAGTGCAACAAAACAAAGACTCCTCTTCATCTACTATGGAACTATCATATAGCCCAAGATCTATGGCGCCTTTTTCTTCTTAAGTTTCACGGATTTATGGCATCGCAATATTGGCTACACGTTTTGTTTTTACGCCAGCTGGTGCTTTCTGATGAACATCAAGCTATTTTAGGTACATTCACGCTGATCCGCCGGTTTGACATTATTTGCTTTGTCAATATGCGCATACTATTGCCACATCGCCTCTCCACGTTGAGAGAACATTTCACAAACATTTGACGATGATTCGTCTTCACTATCAAAGTCTATAACTACCCGCGTACGAGTGGTTATACCCGACTCGAATCACAACTTAAATTAGTGATGAATAATGTCAAGACTTCGGTCAAGATCCATATTTACTTTGACGCATTATCTCCCGTTTTCCACGATTTCGCACTCTCCTGATTTTTGCGTGCGTCTTCTCGCGCTTTTTACATCAATCAGCAACTTCAGCTCCACCGCCGTTTACGCTTCAACATGGTTTTTTGGGGTCGCTGGTATCGACTTCTTTCTATGGCTCTTATTTTCCAGATTCTGACATTATTTTGTCCATCTTTTGAATTCTAGCATACTCATAAGTAGTAATTTTCAAGAACGTATTCTACCAAAGTTTTCATCGAAGATGCCGTGGTAGGTAAATGACTTTATTGCGCGGAATTAGGTACGGCTTTTCAATTAAAGGCCGTGCTTCTTAAGCCATGGCATACTCGGGTTCGAGTCATACCGGTCCGCGTCGAAAAAAGATATGATTTCGTGTGCTCATACTTGTGTGTACAGCCCGTAGCGATTTCTCTTTCGATAGCTTTGAAGCCATGTGTTCATTATCTAAATTAGCTTAGTCCTTCCCCAGTATGGTGCTTCGCCCCCAGTGGTAACACTAAGGCACAGCGTCTAACAGCAAGAATAAAATTAGCTTCGTTGAGACAAAGTTTTACTTTGTCAGCCCCTTTAACTTACGCACAGATCATGATGATGATCCTTCGCTCTCTACTGACAAAACAGCAGATATTGCTTTGCTCGGCAACGCTAAAGTCATTTATGACTTGACCCGAATCAGTAGTTTGTGAATGCCGTTATTTGCTTGATCCCTTGTTTTACGGTAGGTCTATAGTTGGCTTTACTCATGCCACATTAAGGAATTGTACCACGGTAGTCAACAACAAGTAGCATTTGACCTTCGCTTTCGCCTTCTCTCTCACGACTCTTCCAGCCACCAAAATGGCTTCTCAACGAAGACGGCGTCGCTTAGTCATGTGCCATTGCATCATTCTTCTCTGTATCAGCTTCACTCGCGTGACTTCCCAAACCTCTAGTGAGTACCTTGCCGAGTTCGTTGCCGCACCGAGGCAATCTTCAAGTTCAATTGCCTTATATAATGAAGTTCCACTGATGCAGATACAGGCTCAAGTGAATCTCCACCTTTGACGGATCCGACAACTACAGCGCCTCCAATTGTAGCACCTCCCACACAAGACCCACCCACTATGGCCCCTTCCACGACTGCGCCACCCACGACAGCTCCTACATCAGCACCTACAACAGCTCCTACAACAGCTTCTACAATAGCTCCAACAATAGCTCCGACAATAGCTCCGACAACAGTTTCCACAACATCTCCCACACCAGCTCCGAATCCTGCGACGGCCGCACCACCGTCAAGATCGACAGTTCCAGACACGACGACGGCATCGCCATCGTCGACCACAGTAACTGCAGCACCGGTCGTGGATACTTATAACTCGTCCACGCTACCCCCCGGAGTGGACATTAGCATGCTCAATGGAGCTGAACTCGTGGCGGTTGAAGTTACAGAAACGACACAGGAAGACGGCACCTCCTCCTACAGCTACGTAATCATCACTAGAAGTAGCGGCACAGAGAACACGATTGAATTGAGCCCGACCACCAACTCATCCGCCGACCTTTACAACACTAACGGTGGAAGCTTGGCAATTCCAACAAACGTCGACGCTAATAACAGTGATTCCACATTGTCCAGCTCCGTCAGTACAGGGGCGATCATTGGGATCATTGGTGCGGCTGTGGTCATCATGATGGCATTATTTGCGTTCTTTATCATGCGACGACGGCGCAACTTGCGCTATCCTAGTAACGCTTCTGTCGAGGATTTAGTAGAGTCTCCCGTGTATGGCAAACAAAAACACCACCTTGGATCGCCAGCATACACGGAATACCAGGAAATTACTGCCAATTCACGCTCGTCGAGGGGTTCACTTTTTGATGGAAAAAGAGATCAAAGCTCATTGTGGGAGAATCCAGCCATCTTGGCATCCAGAATTCCTATTGACCGCATCAAACTGGGAGCTGTGGTTGGTCGTGGAGGATTTGGCGAAGTGTATTGTGGTCGATATCGAGACCAGGATGTGGCTATTAAGACGCTTCTGCCGGATAAACGCAAGGATTTAAAGCACATTCAAGCATTATTATCTGAGGTGCTGCTTATGACGACTATGGAACATCCGCACATTGTTCAATTCATTGGAGTGGCGTGGGAGTCGCTCAGTGACCTTTTGTGTGTGACCGAGTTTATGGCTGGCGGAGACCTGCGCTCACTGTTAAAAACCTATCAAGAGAATGGCTATCCACAGGGCATGGACACTGGCAAGATGCAAATCGCGTACCAGGTGGCTTTTGCGTTGACGTATTTACACTCGTTAGAGCCCATGGTGTTGCACCGGGATTTGAAGTCTCGTAACATTCTCTTGACGAATTCTTTCGTGGCAAAATTGACGGATTTTGGCGCTTCACGCGTTCGCTCGGATGCGACCATGACTGCTGGCGTAGGAAGTTTATTGTGGATGGCGCCTGAGGTGATGATGGGCATGCACTATGGCGAGAAAGCAGATATTTTTTCGCTGGGTGTGGTTATGTCGGAGCTAGACACGCATGAATTGCCGTACTCTCACGCAAAGGAGAGTAGTAACGGAAACTCGCTGCCAGACACAGCCGTGCTGCAGATGGTCTCGACGGGTAAGCTGCGCGTGCAATTTTCGCCGTTCATGGACTCTGATATGGCTCGATTTGCGGACAGATGCGTAAGTATTGACCCTCAAATGCGACCTACGGCAGCCGAGGTCCTCTACTTCTTGCAAGTCGCAAGCCGGCAGTAGGTAGTAAATAATAGGCATTCGATATGTGATTGGCAATATTTCTCGAAGTGCTCTATTCTTAAAATAGAACGGTATTTGTAGGTAATTTGTGCAATAGGGTAATAAGGTACTCTAAAGTACTTATCTGTCCCAGCTTGATTGACCCATATATTTTGTAAATTGGTACACAATCTCAATCATGTTATCCAAATTATGCTTTTGAGCGCCATAACAGACAGAGTGAAGGTAAATAGCTTTTTATATTTATGCGCCTGACAGATAAATAATTAGTTGCGTGCCATACATGTTCTAGTCGCATTAGTGGCGAAAAATCAACACTCGCTCTTCTCGAGTAAATCAAGTTTGTAAAGAGAGCAGCGAACTTTTGCCGTCGCAATTCCTGTGCAAAATCAACGCCTCATCGCACTAGTGTGCGCAAGCAAGATGTATCGTCGAGGAGGAGTAGAGTTACGCAATCAAGGAATGCTAGATGGAGTCGTCGTTTGGGACGTCAAGACAGCCGTAGAAGCTCTTGATCAGCTTGGCGACCTTGCAGCCCTGTTTCTCGCAGCGGGCCATGACCACAGGGGGGCACTTACAAAGCGCCTCTTCAAGCTCTAGCAAAAAAGCGTTGAGGAATAGCACCCGCTCGCGCACGACACTTTTAGAATTCTTGCCGAGGAAGCAGCCCTGCATCACTGGAAACTCGGTATTTACGAACACACGCTCGAGACAGGAGGCAAGTAGACAGCTTTTATCGCCACCACAGCACACGACATGGTCCTGAAAGTGACGACGTGCGATCTGTTGAAGCTGCAGAAATGCCGAGAAGCGGCGATAGACGAGATCCTCGCCACCATACCGGTCAGTCTGTACACGAACGGCATAGTCAGTGTGACCTGCCACTTTGCGTGTAGTTACAATTGTGCAACGCAAATTGCTCAGGGCGATGGTGGAGTTGGTAGATGAATTTGGGGACGGCATTTTGGTAAGCGTGAGCTGTACGCAACTTGGAGCAGGTTTGAAAATGATCAAAAGTGGACGATGGCGACCTCGGTAACAGCACCGATCGATCGTCGGTGTGAAATACAACAGAGACGTGCGTACCACATATCTATCGTGACGTTTTGTCCAACCTTTGAAAGTGGTTATATATGTGTATGACCGGATACAGAAACCTATCTTGACATATATGCTAATTTCTGAGACATGGCAGATGGTAATGACTGTGTACTGTCGCAGCTGATAGCTAAGTTACCTCTGCGGTTCTGAGACTCGGTCGCTCGACGTGCGCCATTGACCCGTCGCTACGCAAAACGACACGCACGCCACCACCGCATGCTCTCACACTTTATTGTCATAGTGGACATCTTGATACCAAATTGCTTCCACGCTTACACCAATGCTTTACGGCTTTAGCTTTATTACTCTATACGAGTACAATCCAGAAGTTTGGCTGAAGCCTATTGCAATACTATCGAAAACAGCTCTCATCATATGTAAGCAACTACACCATATGAAATAAGACCATTAGTACCACTGCTGAGGCTATCGATCGAGGCGAAATACGGCACCGGAACGTCGACACAGCCGTCAATGTTTAATTCAGGCCAAACGCGTCTATATTTCTGGAAGTCCGTGGTCTGCAACATCAATATGCGCCAGTAAAGCGTTTGTTCCCATGACGTAAATCTTGCAATCCCATTAAACTGTGCTTCAAGTTTTGCGACATTGGACAAATTAAAAAAATCAGAAATATGATATATCTTGAGAAATAATTACCTACTTTTTTTAAAAATGTAATGTTAAGTTAATTCAATACATATCGTAAGCAATTAAGTTCTTTACTCAGCTTCCTGCGAGCCTAATTTGAATGGCAAAATCTGCAGAAACGCGACCGAAGAAAATAACTTGATGACTCGGTTTGCTTTGTCTCTTTTGTCGTAGATAGCAAAAGGATAAAAGCTTCATTAGCATGGTGCCCCTCAAAGTCGCGCTTTTACTGGTATTACGCATGGTAGCGTGTCTGCCCATACACTCTTCAGCAGGACAAATTTGCAAAACGACGCTGTTTGATCTTAAAAAATACCATCATCTAACAAACAAGGACCAAAGTTCATCGAAAGTGATAGCAAACCATGAAATTTATGTGTTCCCATGACAGAAACGAAGCGTGGACCACCTCACATTTGTTATGCATAAGAAACATTTGGGACTTAACTCAATACGATGAAGAATCGTGCAAAGATCTGAATTGGCACCCAAAAAAATAATCAAGCAAAATTTGAAGGCTAGTGCATATTTCGCAAACGTCAATATTTGTTAGTGTACCAAATCACGGTTTTGCGTCGCCAGTGCGAGGTTTGCGAAGCAGATAATTATGACCAAGGACAATTGGCTAAAAAGAAGCTGAGTTTCATTAAAAAATCATTACGACATTCTGGCTGGAATACAAATATTAACAACAAATGCCTCTACTTAGCTCCGCAGTCTATTGTTTTTCTTCAAGATATGCTGTTGTGATTCACATAATTCGTTATCGACTAGCACTTTGATACCATAGCGCGCGCATCTTATGTGCAATCAAATTTCGTTAAAACGTTCAAACGTTGATATTATACGGTAGATACTGCCTTCGGTGCAGTGCCAAAGGTATCCTAGTCGTAGTGATGCACATATAACCGCCTTGTCAAAAGACATTGTCAGCTGCTGACAAGCGATTGGTGAAACGCAAGAAGGCTGATCACTGCGCACACTGCCCAGGCCCAAATATTACGAAAAAGCCAAAATTGCCACATATTGTAATAATCATATTGTGAGTATATCTTGTCGCAAATCCGAGATCATAGTAGTGGCAGACCGAGCGCACAGCAAGCTTCCGGAGTCAAAGCTCTCGAAATAATTTTAAAGTCGCACTACTCAAAAGTACAGCCAAAGCCGTTGTCCCTTTTCGCTAGACAAATGACATAATATGCGAATTGCTGTGAATTTAGTTAGCTGGACGCGAAGATATAACATGGCCAGTACTGAACCAAGACGTCATTTGTTTGGCAATTGCAAGGAGCCCCGTCAATTCTGCAGCTACCGGTTGCATTGCACACTGGTACGAACCCAATTGCTGCCTCATTGGGCAGCAGAAGTGAAAGTGAAAGTTCCTCTATGATGCTAGCGGCTATAATTTGGCTACAACACACAAAAAATCGTAATACATCTAAGCATCGGTATACAGGTTGCAAAATTAGAGCGCACAATTGTTCCTTAAGCGACATGCCGTTGAAAGCTCGGCGTGCCACACACGTTACAAAGTAGCTACCATGTTCAACTTCTGTTGACGCTCGGTCACCTTGCAGTACGGCTCCAACAGTGAAGTGTGGAACACAGGATGCGGCTTTTACGTCTCCTTTCGATACGGCTTTGACAGTGGTGTGCGGAACACAGGATACGGCTTTTTATCCTGAGGTATTTTGGCTAAATCTCTTATTTTCTTAGCTGCCTAATAAAATTCTGTAGATCTCTATTTCACGCAAGCGTTGCCTTAAGAACTTAAGCAAATGTAATTTGTCTGTATTTATTGCTGCTAGATCTCGCGATTTTCAAACGTAACAAAAGCACGTGCAATTCACCTCGGGCAGTTTTACTCATAAATTTTGAATTGATTAACAGTGCATTAGCCGCGGTGTCAAATTGAGTGAAAGTCTAGTTTGAACCTTAGCAAGCTCGAGATACTCTGCAATTTGTAGTCTTCTTCGTCAGGATCATCTCAATATTTTTGTGCTTCGATTCGACTGAGAATGGTCGATCGAGAATATACACGTCATAGTTTTAGAGCATGCATGGTTGCGAGTAGCATTTGCTCACGATTAGGATAGTTCAGCTCGGTTGTCTTCCTCTTCGACCAGCTTAAAATATCAGATGCTCTTGCTCTTCCTCCTTTTGACACAAGACTCCCCCGGTCGCAAACTTCGGAGCGTTTATTGGTAAACCAAATGGTTTAAAAAAGTTCGGAAGATTCGGAACTGGTGAAAAGGTCTAGCGACGCTGGGGTTCAAGAAGCATTGCGATTCATTGTCAAAGATTCTCGAGGAAGTATTTTTCTTAATAACTGTCGTGGAGTGGTCCGGCAAGTTTAGCAAAGTCTAAATCGCTAGACATAAACTAGAGCGGCTCAAGAGCACTATGCTTGCTTCTTTTTGGGGAACATTTCATTTTGCGATGATCTCTCCACGAGGATGCCTTTTCGTCTGGCAAAGACTACTAAGCATGGTATCTCATCCACGCAGAAGTGAACATTTGTCAAGTTAATGTAAAGTTGCTGCTCCTCAGAACCGTTGGGGTAGAAAGTCTTAAGCCGTAATGTGGGCTGCGAAATCTCTACTTTGCTTGAATATGTACATGCCGTCGAAGTAGATTTTCATCAAGCCTATCAAATCTCGAAAGACTATCTGCAAAAGCCGGGTAAACGTACCCGACCTTCCTTTTAGTCCCACGGAGGGTTCCAAATACTCAAATAGACCATTTGGGTCGAAAAAGCAGTAAATACTATATTTGATTCACGCAATGTAGTCTGATAGTAATATCGTAGTAGATTTGTACACGAGAGCCAATTAATACCCGACATAGCTTCAAAAGGTGTCTTCTCAACGTGGCATCAATATTGCTGACACGATTGTTGCTAAATTAAGCTGACGATAATCGTGCACAATGTGATTTCTTGACACAAAGCGTTGATGCCGACAAGGCAGACGTACTTGGGCGAATAATGCCTGCTCGTATCATTTCTTTGGCTCATTATTGGATTGTTCTGTACTGCGAGACTCTGGTACAGTTGTTTGTCCTATATAGGCTTGGTATAGACTTGTGCAAAGCTTTGTGCTCAATTCCTTCTCGTTGTGGTGGTATCTTGCTAAAAAGCCCTGTGCGAAAAAAGTGTTCCTGCATACTTGCGAAGCGCTTCATACGCCGGATTATTTATAGGACATTTCCATCCTTGATTCTTCACGTGCTCAGTCTTCTTGTTTATTCGAATTGACGATGAAAATAACTTCAATGTCTTTGTCGTGACGCAATCTTTTCAAAAAATGTGGAAAGAAAATTAGTTGGAAGCCTTGTTGCCGATAGTAATGAAAAAATCGCGTGGCTCTGATTAATGCGAGCCTTGAGTGGTCCAGCAGTCCACTTGGTCGACATATTTAGTTTTGTGGATTTTGTTGAATAATCGCGTGTTGATACAAGGAGTCATGCGCCTTGTAGTGCAGTTAATATTTGGACAATGCTCACGCAACCACATCGTGCCGATGATCATATCCTAATTCTTCGGTGCAGGCATGATTTGAAGCGCTCTTAGTGTTTAAGGGAAACCAAATATCTGCAAAGTTATGTGCACAGCTTGTTGGGGGCGGTGAACACTTGAATTTATCTTGTATTATCTCACCCTTGGTCACCTCGAGCTCAAGTCGTTTGACCAAGTCTTGGATTCACGCATCCATTGTCAATGAAGACGGTGACGGGTCAACGTCACTAAAAGCTTAATGTTCTGTCTCGAGCATAGCATACATTGTACATCTAGTATATCCTCGATTTGAAAATGGTACTTAGCGGCAATATGTAGCCGACAACGCCACGATTGTTACATGTTGTCGATTTTGTCCAGCCATCGTTCTTGTCCTTTCACTTTTCGAAACGTTTAAAGTTTCTGAAGTTGTGATTATTCGCACGATGCGTAAATCTATGGGTAAGACTTGGTCGATATACGATTTAGTCTACCCAAGTTGTGGGCAACCACAAAGTCAGGGGCACTTTCAATGTTCTTCTGATGAGTACCCGGACCTTTTTAATGACATTATTCACAATCTTTTTCCATAATCCATTCTGAGATAAAACTGCTTCTCCAATCCAAAGATTTCCAGATTAATTTGGGACCCCAAGCTTTGGAAGTCAGATGGATAGCTTCTCGTTGTTTCAGGTGAAACATTTTTCTTAAAGATATACTCGAATATCCAAAGTCTTGAGCGTGTGCGCAGTTAAATAATGAGCAGCGTCTATGTCTTGTGCACTTCAATGCCCTCGTAGTCGGCTATACAGACACGGTACAATCGAGATAAGCGTCACAAAGTCTGACTATTCTGTCGTCATCAAGTGGCGCTTATTGGCGTTGTACGGTGACCTTGCGAAGACACATAGTCAAAATCTTAGCTAAACCTTCCGAAAAATTTAGCCAATTGTAGTGTTCGATTAATGCGGTCGAATATCATTGACTTGATCAAAAACCCGAAGCGCTCCCTAGCCTGTTGCATTTGGGCTTGCATTTGAGCTTGCATCTGGGCTTAATTGGTGTAGTTGCTGAGTGAGATACAACAGTAGTTGCTGCACGGACAGCCTGAATTGTCCAGTAGCTGCAGAATGGGCTACATTGGCTCATGCATGGTCGTTGGAACTTACCTCAACTGGCGAAGTCGGTGATCGTGAGCTTGAGTGCGACGTTGGCCGTTAAATTTCATTATATTTAAGAGCAATCATTTTGCTGTGTTGACGAGGTCTTGAGTTTGACGTCAAACGCTCAGCCACGGCTCTTTATTAGATCATACCTACTGGACTCCTCAAAGCTTTTTGTACAATCTACCAGATCCTAATAAAGCATCAAATTAAGAAAACGAAAGTGATATGATTTTGTTTTACAATTTACGCTTTCTGTATAAAAGAATAGTGCAGTTCAATGAACCTTTTAGTAGCTCTTCGGCTTGCTGAATACGGCGCTATCGGTTTGAGAGACTTCGTGCACTGAATCTCGGAAACTTGAGTCTTTACGATCCGGGATTTATTTCGGATAAGTTGGGCAAGCTTCAGAACTTACCGTTATCAAACACAAGACATTCTGAAGCTTGTCTGTCTCCTTGTTTCGGCTTGTTTGGAGCTTAGTGGTGATTTGAAACCAATTCTTGGGCTCAGGAGTCTTTCGTAATTCCACAAAGCCGAACGAAATAGCTCAGTAGTGCTGAATGAAGATTAAGCAAAGCCAACTAGGTAACTTATCTGCAGGTTATTTTCTGTGTGTTTCGGCAGCGGGACAAGGATATGCCATAACGCAACAGCACTAAACCCACAGATCAACTAAGAGAAATCCAGATGTTTTTACCACACTAGTGTGTAGCTACACTTAGTGACACTGAAAGTTAACTTAGTGCTAAAAGACTACCTTTTGCAATCTAGTGGCTCCCACTAGTGACTTGTATCAATAATCACAGCACCACACGCTTCCACTATGTGACCACGAGCTTCCTTGCTTTGAACGTTTGAGTTTGCCACGACGAGTGCTATTATGGAACACAGTTGCGAAGAAATTTTTGTGAAGGTCACTTTTTGAACGAGGCTTGAATGGCGAGCGGAGCAAAGTTGGTAAAAGTGGATAGGTGTTAGTTGCTTTAAGCATATTTAAAGGTAAAATGAATGGAGAGCCCTTAAAAAATTGCTACCGCCTAATTGGTAGCTCTCAGCCATCTACTGCTACCATCCTTAAGGATACCTTTTTTCTTGAATCCATTGAAATCCTACATTACTTTCAACCAATTAAGCTTCTTGACTTTCAATGGTTATGGGACATCCGGACCCAGCCTCTGGTCTAAAGTATTGGAATTGTGGATAGTATCAATGCAGATGTATTTTGGGTATAATGTAACTGTATGTTATAGTGGCCGAAAACGACGATCTGTCGGTGACGACGGTTACGTCACCGGTAAAATGTAAGCTAAGCGATTAAATTTTTTTAGCACATCTAGTTTTGAAAGCTGAAGACTGCAGCACACACTTTAATGGTTCAGCGGTTGTTGTACAGATTTTTTACAACCGAGGTCGTCTTTAAAGCCAGAGTTTTTTCCTGCTACAGAACAAATCCACATTTTCCATTACCTCTGGTTCTTAAACTATGGACCAGTCACGACTTGAATTTGTGCGTCACAACGATATATTTACTGTGAGCAATTAATCGCCATCATTGTTCAGTCACGCTTCCCCATCGTAGACTTCTCGTCACTTTGCTCATTAGCGCAAAGAGGCCCAAATATTTTTTAGAATTGGCACTAACCGAGAATGCAGCAAATAAATCATGAAATTAATATACTTAAGAAGTCTGTTTGATCCTTAGCAAAACGGATACGTCAGAATTTGGATTGTTCCCCACAATTTCTTTAAAGCCGCATGCCGACCTTTGATGGCGAGTAAAATCTTTTCTTACTACCAGAAGAACGGCATTCTAATCTATACCCGGAAAACATGAATCCGTATGGCGGTAATATACAGCAGCAGAAATAAAAAGGACCTTTCAGATAAGGTCGATTAATTATTCATGGTCGAAAGTTACTAAAGTGCGCAGTAGACTGTAATTATTGAATGATTCATTTGAAATGACATTAATCTGTTATGATTGTACCTTCAATTCTTACTAAGCATTTAAATGTGCTGCCGCTGTCTATGCGAGGACTTTATCCCTCAGCATAAAAAGTGGTGGAAATTTAAAAGGCTCTTCTGACAAAAAGCCATCTTTTAACTTCAGCTAATGAGCCGCTTCCATTACATCTAATGGGGAAGGTTCGTGCTTTTTTTCTATTTCTAAATTTTATTCCGAATAGCATAACAACACACCAACAAGCAACGAAAAAGATGCCATTCGGCCGAACAATAAAACGCCAGCCCTTGGAAAGGCTGCTTCGGTATTAAATCAATCTTCTAAATTAGCCTCTTCGTTCCAGGTTGCGTCTACATCAAAGGCCCTGTTTGCAGCAAATACCGCACCTGTCACAAAATTATTATTCGCGCTGTTGGCTGTGAACTGGATGCGACTCTTCAGCCACGCTCTGGAAATATTCCATTCTCCACTATGGAGAGGCACGCATGCCTGCCGTTCTACTTTGCCCGGTTTTCCGTATCCATCTCTGCCTCTGGGGAAGTAAAATGATGAGGAGCAACGCAAGCGATTAGGCAAACACTCACTATGCACGCTGCATGCAAAGGCCGTAAGATAAGCTCAAGCTAGCGACTGCGTTGTCAAGCGGCATCATCGTACGAACGTACGTGGCAGGCAAGTCGGCACCTTCATTGGCCAACAAAAAGACTCCACTTATAAAGACAGAAAGGCCGTGGCAATACTAGAAGGAAGGATCCACCTTGGAATACTCTCGTCAATAAAGTCATTATTGCAAAGAAGAGAGCAAAGTCAATGAGAACGTCGAGCCGATGACCAGAAACACCACCGCAGTAGGCTATAAATTTGCAGCTTTGGGCTCTGACGCAAGTCGCTGTTCCGTGAGAATTCTTTGTGTTCCCTTATACTGGAGAAAACAAAGCGAAGAAAACCTTATACACAGGGTCTACCTAGCTGATGCATATCATGGTCCGAAGCAGTGCGCTGGTCTTCCTTGCGCACTGCTATGCTCTCTAAAAATTCCTATCACATTTTAAGTACAATAAAAACTTAGCTTTAACGGTCATTGTATCGGTACAACACTACGACGGTCATGCGTGTTCTAATGTGAACGTGTCAATCACGCTGCAGGAATTTCCAGGCATCGCAAGAATCCAGAGAACAAGAATGGCTTGCGTCCATACTGAGTTCTCCCTCGTACTTTTACGTTAAAGAAGCCTTTCAAAGGTCAAGTGATTTATAATATCCAAATCAATCACATTGGACAAAATACTTTACGTCTGTGAGCTTCGAGTACAATTTTGTTATCTGATGGGTCGAAGACATCTCACTTGGTGGATATCTAATCGTCGGCATACTGCTGAGGCTGGCGGCACTTGTAGCTTAAATTACGAGCGCAAATCCACCGTACCACAATATGCAAATGTTGCAACGGCTTTTGTGCATTCTTGCAGGATCTGATCGAGCGGCTTCCACATATTTTGTGATGATGCTAGGATTACATCGTCACTCCAGAAGAAGCTTCTGAATTCCGTGAAAGCACCTCTGCTTCTTTCACTTTGTATACAAAGATTTGGCTGGTATCGGTAGTCAAGGAGCACCAGAGAAAGCCACTTTGTCATCAGTCCTACGCTTTCTTGATAAGGAGCAGCAGCTCTTGCGCACTAAAAGGATTGCGCTGGAGAATGCTACTGCGATTGATCGTGGTAACCAAGATATAGTGCTAAAGAAACAACCTTGAGCCCTTATGACTATTGTCTCTTAAAACTTGTAGCAAAGCTACGCATATATCATCCTGCGCAGGAGGCCAAGTTTGACAGTATCGCTACTAAATCTTTGTAATGAGACAGAGTAGCGTTTTAAGCTGCCAAAGTCAAACGCAAACATGTTCTCTTATCTCCCGGGATCTGCTTGTAGCCGATGGCAGAATCTGACGCGTCACAACGACACTGTATGGTCGCTCTTGAAAAGACAGAGCCATGTTCTGCGTTTGTAGAATACATTTTAAGCTTGTCAATCTGGATCTATTCGTAAGGCATATAGACAGCACTCTCCCTACTTTTTCTATGATTTCCGCTATATAGTTGTAAGATACTGGCTACATCAAACCACTTTTTGAATTTTAACTTCACAGAATTGATAAAAACAGGATGGTCTTGACCATAATAGGGTCATATTGAAGGTCATTCTGTCCAAAAACATTTCAAATAATTTTTGTATGCCAAAGATGCACTTGTCTACATTAGCGTAAAGCTTGTTTGTGCGCATGCACTCAGGGCTCGTAAGCAAACAATGTGGTGTCTCTCTTATGCTTTTTTTGTGCTATGTATGATAATGGACAAGTCCGTCATCAAAGCTTGTATTTTCATACGCTCATTTATTATTATTCGTTTGAATAATTACGTCAACAGATTCTTAAACGTCGCAGGAAAATGCAAGTGCCCTTATGGCATGATCGGCCAGTGGTGTGTCAATCGCTCGCATTAAGACGGATCATCGAGTGTGTCGTACGTTGTATATTCCACTATGGTGTTTGGGATCACGTATTTAATAACTTTGGCATTTATGTTTAAATGATGGCCGCATCCAGCTTTATATGAGCGCGCACAATGCGCGACTTGCAATCCGGCTTCCTGACAAAAGATTGCGACGTGAACAATAACATTTTTTAAACCATTTCTACTTTGTTCTTGCACGAGGGAATGCGTCGGGAATGTCATACTATTCCTTTGGCATACATTACTGTCGTGTCAAGCAGTATGTGGTAACTCACTTTTATAGCGTATATCTTCATCAGGTGGTAGCGCCAAAGGCGGATCTCGTGAGAATATAATTCTGATGTTCCCTTATTTACAGAATTTATCAGCTCTCTAGGATCGAGGATGTTGTTGCTAACTAAGTTACTTGTTCGCCATTGGCTCTACATAACGTTTTTGAGCTCGGCGAAGGACATCTCAATCGAACCGGCTATATGTTAAAGAAATACAGAGTTGATCGCCCTTATTCTTCTGGACGTCTATATACCCTCTAATTCTTGATCGAAACAGAAACTCTAGGCATTTGTTAGGCGCGATGCATCGCTGCCTTCTCGATACCAGGATGTACGGTCTCAAAAAGGCGTACGATTCTGTAGCCGCGTCACGACCACTGTGCATTAACGAGCTGATGTCCACGTTGACATCTATCAATGGGCTATGCTTTTCAGAGCTCTCGCCCCGCGTAATATACATGTAAATACAGCATATGCTATGGATTGTAATACCAATGTCGCGCATGAGATATTTTCACGACGAGCACTGTTCGGTGAATTACGTAAGACGCCACGAGTATGCTCAAAACTCACACGAAGATCCTAAGCTTTTAATCTACGCTCAGTGATCGTACGGTCTGGGGCCAAAGCTAGCTATACCACCTTTTAAAACGATGGCATTTATGTTTATTTGGTACTGTCCTTTGCCATTTCACGACCCGCCCGCGAAAAATGTCCGGATCAATGATCCTTCACACTTAGGGTTTGCCTTGAACATACTAATTTCATACATATTGAGCAATTTGTAACAGTGTCTGCACCAGTAGGGCTTCTGCTCTCCAGCCAAATCGGAATCATGGCCCTGTAATGAGCTATAACGATGATGCCTAAGACAAGCTACGCAAGGTTATTAGCGTTATAGCGGATCCTTCCTCGCATCCAGGCTAATAACCAGACAAAGCTCGACGACATCAAAGTCGAGTAGCTACACACTTGGATCCAGGTACACTAACCCTTGCTCATGTCACTTAGCGAACAAGCTTTATCAAAGCAAAAAAAAGCGTGGTCCCGTTGTATTGCGTATTCAAATGAATAAGGTCTTTGCAACTTTGCCTGCGTCTTCTTTCTGTCTATATGATAGGTAGCAGATGCGACCAAGTATTTTCTTAGACTTTAAGCTAGCTCTTGAAAGTGAAGAGCATGTAAAAAGACATTTTGAGCTTGAGTTATTTAGGCCAACAAGATCCAAGTGCCTTTTGGATTAACTATGTTCAGCCAAAAAACTACGATGTAAACAGATCGGTGTAATAATTGAATCTCCTATATTTTTTTTCAGCACGCAGCCCTGAGATTGGTATATAAAAAGCACAAAGCTAAAAACTCATCCCACTTTAAACCTTTTGCTTTTTTTGGTAGAACCATCACCACATCTGGACAAATCATGAACAATCTCTTGTGAACCGGCACGATTTCGTCGATTATTTGGACCTTATTGCGTATACTTCATCCCTTTTTGTCGTTGTATTGCTAAGAATGATGATTTTCTGGCTGCGCGTCGTACAATAATGATGCGACAGCTTAGTGAGCGTTCTTAATCGGACTAGAGGTAGTTCTCATTTAGCAACCTGCTGTATAAATTTTCTCACCTTTTTAGTAATGTTCAATTTTCTCGAAAAAAGACTCTCGAAACTACGACCCAGCTCTTAATGTCGTATGCTCTTAGTGGAATTCTAACCACATGTGATAGGTTCGTCCAGCTTATCTTTCCGACGCAAGCGAAGAAAAATATTTAGCATCATTGTATCTGATTGTGAGAGGCTTTGATAGAAAATCAGCGTGTTACACACAAGTAATGCTAGCTTAATTTTCGAATATAAGAGAATCAATAAATACAGTTGCGATCACTGATAAATCCCGTTATCCTGTCGCTCCCATCGAGCGCGATAATTCCAAGCTCGATCATACTACGCTGAAAAAAATAATCATCAGCGCCAGTGCCTCGCTTTTTGGAAATTAAAAAGGACGCTAATTGTTGACGCCGACCTGTTCAAAGTATATTCACTTTGATGATGCTTTAAGAAACTTATCTGCAAAGAAGGTATCACCATACGGGATGTGCAATAACAATGAAATTAAATGCTTTGCCATTCGCCGCATTTAAATTGAGTTCGTAAAAAGTCATCGCTTCTCGTGCCGAACTGCCAAAGCAGTCCATGTTTTTCAATTCTGATCTGAAAAATGGCCTTGTTAAAGAAGTAAAAAAATGGAAAATAAGTGGATGAGGGTGTGGTCAAAGAGGGTGTGAAGACACGAACGCAGTGGGTGAGAATTTACCCGCCGCCGGATTCTGACGCACGGCCCTATCCTATGAGGCCCTCAGCGAGGAAGTGGTGAGCAATCCAAATGACTATTATCTGGCCACGTTGCTGAGCAGTATGCTTGTCTTCTTCGCGCTCTTAAGAGGCCACGCATTGTGTGGCGTATATTAACAGAATTGAATCCGGAGGGGTCAATCTCCCAAGGCGACCTTACGGAAGCTACTAGCATGCATTTATCCCCTGATTCTTACTTTACTTTTTCGCGCGCCATCGTATAAAGTCGATCGGAATGCAGTTACGCTTAATTACTGTTCTTACCTCTATTCAACTAGATCTCGTAATTTGGGGGTAATAGGATGTTACTCAATCATCATGAACATGACTTTTTACGCTCCTGAGCTCTAACTTTGCCCATCCGATGGGTCGGAGACAGCTCACCTATTATTTGTATCGGATTCGGCGAAATACCAAGCCAAGAACTGCGTCTTAAGACTCGAGCGCGGGAATACGTTACCCAATGTGCGGCCGAAAGACTGTAGAAAATATAAGAAGCGCCCATTGCTTCTGACATCAGATCACAACCCTTAATCTTGTCTAATGGCTTCTTACGATCTCTGCGAAAAGAGCCAGTTACGCACTTCACAAGAGGCTTCTGATACCCGCGAAAGCGTCTCAGTTTCACAGTGCATGGCACATAAAAGTGCCACTGATCTTGGCTGTAAAGGAGCGCTGGAGGAGGTCGCTTTTGATTCGACCTTGCGCCTCTTATATGGAAAAGAACAGTTCCTGGATGACCGACTTTACGTGCTTAATATTCTTCTTGGGGTACGACCCTGGCCGTCAGGTCGAGTCTCCATCGGGAGCACCGGAACCCTTGAAGTCGCTAAGGAATGAATACATTTCTTCGGCCAAGTGTCCCAAAAGATTTGCAGTTGGATTGATCGCAATGTATCTTAGCTAGAAGCCTCTTGATTGCTTTCAAAGGTCGCTTTTTACGTAGTGAGCTCCAGGATCATTTGGCCACTCAAACCACAATCTGAGCTTTATGTCAAATAATGCCAATAAATGTAAATGAGTTTCACTTGCAAGTCATGTCAAGATTACGGACGCACAACACCTTCAAGTTTAGCAACAAGTTTCTTTTAGTGAGTTTAGTACATTACTACAAGATACTTCGCAATATTGCTGAAATGAGGCTTTAACTTGCTCAATTTAGTTTCAAGTTTGGTAAAAAATGGTGATATTGTGGTTTGTGCTTAGCCGATTGCCAAAGGTCTACATGCATTCGCAAACCGCTTTCTCTATTCTTAATTAATCGATGGCCTGCAGAAGGGTATAATGTTATTGTCGATTGTGGTTCTTTGGCATGTGCTCGATTCGTTGCGTCAAGTTTTTTTGTGCAAGGCTTCGTCTCGGTCTGCATATGATGGTTGAAATAAAATAAAGTATGGCACCAAGTTGAGATCGTGTGCGTTTTACAGAACGTTGTGTAGACTTGCGTGCATAATATTGTAAATGATCGACACCGCCACGCTTTGAATCTATAAATGTGATAGGCTTTATAAAACATACTTCAGAGTTTACATTATACGCACAATTGCTCTCTTTAAACCGCTTTTATCATTTTTTTTAGGGAAGAATGTCACTGAGCTTTAGTGCATCATTCATTGTCTGCATCGACCTTTCGGCGCTGCTTATGAAATGTGCATTGGTGAACGATCAAGCCGAATTCCCCTTTCTAAGCTGCAATCGAAAATTAAAGCTCATTTCGGGCAAGTAAGTGTAATGTAAGTCGACACTTTGACAGCGCGGCATTCACTTTTGTAATTAAAGAAAGTTGACATAGACTTCATAGTAATTAAAGCCGAGACTGTAAAGGTTGTCAAAGCCAAGAAATTTTGAAATTTATCGGAACTAAGCTTCTTATTGACCAAACATGTTCAAAATGTTTCGTACTCGGTCGATTCCTCGAGATGCTGCTGCTGCACAACCAAAATTAATGCTGCGCTTTTGATGTAATTTTCCATGTATGCCGCGCAACTGAGACATGCTCAGCGATAATCGTATTCTACAGGTATCCGTTTTGGTACTTTATTCACGGCTAGGGTCTTATGTATCCGGAAGATAGTTTTTCAGCTCGCTGGGAAGTCGAAAAGCTGTCGAGAAAGCGTGCTCGCGGTCTATAAAGGCTGGACTGAAATTCGCTGATTTTAATGTGCCTCTGAATGGCCGTGAGAATTAGCGTCGCATTCAAATGCCATCAACACAAGTTCCATCTGGTTCAATAGTTAGTCAATGAAGGCCATTCAAGCTGAGTGTAGGAACAAATGAGGTCCTCCTCAAATGTGAAGTGTCGTCTCAATATTGTCTGGTCTTTACTTCATATGAAGTACTATTTTGCTTTAATCTATGACGTTGTGCCCTAGGAAATGAAGTGATTCAAAATTGGCGCGTGTCAACGCGTAAACCAAAAAGTACAGGAGGATCAACCTTGATGTAATGTTACTTAAAGGATGTATTTTTCTAAATTGAGTAAATTGTTCCCTGGTGGTGATATACACAGTACTAAGACTAAGACTTTTGAGAGGATGGCATGTGAGGATAAGGTATACCGTCAACATATATACTATGAAACATTTTAGGACCGAATATCACGCACAGAAGAGCCAAAATAGCACCATAAAGCACAGCACAATACATTGATGTGCACTTGCTGAAGCCACACGGCTGTGGATGCACTTGCGCTCTTCTTTTCCATCATTTTCGTAAATTATGACATGGCATCAGATGGTGGGGATTAGTGAGCCTGGTCTGGCAAGTGTTGATGCAAATATTAAAAAAAGAGGTTACGCTGTATTGATAAAGAAGACAGAAGATGCTGAAGACATTAACAGAATTATTTAGTCGCCTCGCGCACCGAATAAAGCGCGGCCAACATTATTCGAGCAAAGTTTGAGGTTCTCTCTCATATGCGTTCATCGCTTAAGCTTTTCGCAAAGAATTTTGTTGATCTGTCCACAATTTTATTAAGTGCATAGACTCAAACGCGATGTATTTGCGAGACAATCGACGTCGACAAACTTGAATAAGTAAGTATTATTTTTGGACGGCGAAGGGTGAGGCTACCAACAACTGACCATGTTCAATTCGTCAACGTCGTTCATTAGATTCACAAGCTCTACTAGCCAGATTCTGATCTATGTTCCATGACGTACCGTGAATTGCTAATCCATAAAGCTGGTCTACCGCGGAAAAAACGGTACATTAAGAAAGCCGTTTCAGCCAGTCCTTTTACGTTCCGTAAAGTCTAGCTGTTATGACAGGATAGTTAAAGATTTGATGTGTTCACTTTCTTTTGCTTCCTTGCAATAAAGCGGCGACGGCTCCTAGCCAATTAGTTTTGACTGTATTTGACCATGGGAACACTTCAAATCACTTTTTATAATCTCAAGCTTTTTTTACGGCGCGGCCATGCACAGCTGTATCCAGCGGCACACTGGTCGGCGCGCAAGTCAAACAATATACTTGGAATTTGTAGAAACAATGGCTCTGGATGCTTCAAAACCAGCTTTCGTACTGTTCTCGCTCATATCAATACCAATGCCGTCTGGTGACTCGTATCAGACAAAATTGGCTGCACCACAGCTGACCCAGTGCATCCTTCCACCATGCACTCCACTTTCCAATTTTCTATCCAGCAATCAATTGGCAACATAACCTCCCTTAGACATCGCAAGCCATCTCCAATGAAGCTCGTCGCCATTACCTCTGCTGCCGCCCTCGTTGCTGTTACCGTCGCCGATCCGTGCGATGTGGCATCACTTTCAAAGCTATTGACCACTGAAGCCACGACGACTTGCGGCACTGCCTCGGGCTACGCGGTGACTTCACTGACACCCCCGACACAAGAACAGTTGGTGATTATGTGCTCTAATGATGCGTGTCAGTCGGTGATTTCCCAAATTGAAACTATCGCTCCCTCGGAGTGTACGTTAGGCAAGTTCGCTTTGTATGCCGATCTGCTAACCCCGCTCACCGACTTCTGCAAATACGGCCAATTCCCTGACACCAATGTTGCTCAAATGAAAAACTCATCTGCTGCTGACGGTACAATTAGCGTCACCCACAATTCTCCGCCCACTCTGACATTTGCCAATGTGACGGACTCGGATGAGACAATTGTAACTCCCACGACATCCTTAATCGATCCAAGCTTGACTTCCAAGGATTCCTCAGCTGACCCATTCTTGACTCCTACATCTTTGAATGATGATTCGACCGTGTCTCCCACAAAATCCTCAAGAAAGCCTACTCCAACTCCCACGACGCCGTCGACGGATGCGACTACCAAGACACCATCTACATATCAAAATACGACGCTAGGAACTGAATCGGCCTCGGACGACTTGACCACTTCGCAAGATCTGCCACCTTCTCATAGTCAGGACGATACGGCTTCCTCTTTGGATTCGGATCCAACCCAAGGAAGCAGCAGCGCCAGTTTCGCCGCAATCTCTACCGCTGTCGTCTTAGCGGCGGTAGTTGTTCCATTTTTTTAAACTTAATGCGGGATAATCCCATTTTGAACAATATACGATGCCCTAATTTGTGAGCTACTGATCCTATAAAGCATTCTAGCTCCTTAAAAAACACCATCAAAGAGGCTATTGCTCGTTCATCATGCTGGGAGCATTTGGTCACCTCACATTCGACTATGCACATACAAGCCTGAGTATAAGTGGTCGACAATTTTTGCCTGATAGGTTTGGATGACGATCAAAATACTTGCACTGATATATTTTAACCGGCTCGCACACTCTCCTTAAGCGAATTCGTGTCCAACGGTAAGGCCATTCAAAGATGTTTCGTTATTGCTCAGATCAGGTTTTGTAAGCAAAACGTCAATGCGCAGTTCTTACAAGCTTAGGATGGGAAAGTTGTGAATGCTAAAAAGCCTTTTCCGGCCATCCGACAGGCAACAATATAATATAAAATAGGATGACCGTTCCAAGCAGAAGTGTGAAGCTCCGACATTCCGTTCAGAAGTTGAGGGTAATGCCGCATGTCGATAACAATTCGGTTACATGTATTTAATCTTGGGCTAAGACACAATAGTCAATATGTAACCAATGGGACCATACACTTATTGTTGTGCTGAGGTTAAACCTGCAGTGAAAGTGTACGCGCTTTCGAATATACAAAAAAGATAAAGGCATTACCCATTTGGCATTAATTGTTAAAATATAGGCAGGTACATGCGCACCGCGACTCTGGTTCTTTGACACCCGGATCAGTTTGCATATATTCCATTAGTCAGCTATCTCGCAATCCATTCGATAGTATACTGTATTGCATGTATGAGCTGCGCTTAAGAACGAACACATTCAAGTCTTCTTGAGCATGCTGCAACAAGAGAGTAAGCACAAAAAAAATCACTAATACCACTGCCAAAATTTGGGTATTTAAATTAAACCACTCGTCAAATAGTATTCTACGATTTTCTCCTACGTGATTCAGTTGCCCATCCTTGACACTCTTGCTCTCATAAAGGCCTGTGTATTGTTCACTTAAACACCGCAGAATTAATGTAGGTCTTTAGTGCTTCAAGATTATAATAGTAGAACAACACAGCAGCTAAATCGAGCTCAGTAAATAATTTTCAATGCATTTTGTTTGAGATTCTGTTTAGTTAGTAGCTGCACTGCTAGAAAAGCGCTAGATAAGTTGGGGTTTCCCAGTCTTTTTCTGCCCTGCCTTGGTTTTTGTTTTACAAATTTCGGTTGTATTATTTTACGAACTATGTGTGTCACACTAGTTGATGGCATATCTATATCGTGTACGTGATGGTTTCAAAAACAACAAGAAGGCAGTAACACTGAGGAGTTAACAGAAAATCAGTTTGTCATACAAATGATAAACAACACTTGGTGTATATTAGTACAATAACTACTATAGATAGTGGTTGAAGAATACAGGATTCAAATGGAATTCTTACTTATGTTCAGTTCACAACTGGATTTATAAGAGTTACATGAAGTACTACTCTAAGAGTTTTACAGATAGTGAAAGAAAAAACAACAAAAAAATAAATAAAAATTAAAAATAATACCACAGAAGTGGTATTAAATTCCTTGCTATAATTGTTTGACTAACGACATTATTCTATGATTGATACCAAAAATTGTAGAACGATATTTTGCAGCAGATACGCCAACGGTAGATAGGCTGCTGAACTAGACGAGGGATAATTTTAACGCAGGTGAACGTGTTCGGAGCAATCGAAGTATTGCCCTTCGCGTTATGAGGCGCTTTACTCTCGAAGTCAATTTAAACGACGACATTAAAACCAACTCTGGGATCTCATCACAACAGCTTGCGCATTGTTCTACCTATAAAGTCAGAGTCGATTTGGTATTACTGACTGAACCTCTTTTCAATTCAAGAAGCACATTAATTTTTGAATAAAAAAGATTGGAACGTACCGAAAGGATTATTGCCTTAAATTACAGAAAAGATGCAATTGTTACCTAGTTTTGACAGATCTTAATTTAAGTTAGGTAACGTTTGTTTACTCATGTCGCTATCGCCCGTTGCTCCGTCCCCTTCTCCTGTCATTATACGTGGACTACAAGCTCGTGAAGCTTCTGCATTGTACACTCTTCAACCATCGGTCGACCCATCGCTCGTTTGGCTCGAGTACGAGCGTGTTTTGCTCACCCAAAGTCGCACGACACCCCTGTTGCTTTACTTTACACCCTTATTAACATGCGACGACGACGAGAACGAGGACACTAGCGATGAACATCAAGTAGAAAAATCTTTCATACAAGACCAGAAGACGTGCCGGCGTCATCAGAAGGTGGTGGAGGCGGCTGTTGAGCACGCAGCCGAGATGCTGTCCACTACGCAGCTTCTGGTCGTCCGTATTGACGTTTGCACGTGGCCTAAGATGCTGACTTATGTAAGGGATCACATACATTGCCGAGATCTCGATTGCACTTCATATTTAATAAGCTAATGCTCTTTATGTGAGGTACAGCACTTGATGTCGACGACACCGTCGCTGTTGTGGATACCTGGTAGAGCGTCTGGACGCTTTCAGCGTTATCCCCACGTAGAGACTAATTTTCTGGACCTTAGTGTCAACGGATCACTGTTCAATGCTATTGCGTTGGTTGCAGAGGATGAAAAATACGACAGTGATGCGGTGAAGGAAGTTGCAGCTAGAAATATTACGGCGTTTGTGCGCTTGTGTCAGGAAAGGTGTGGTTATCTCACTCGAAATGCGAATGGTCAATTGTCGCCAAATATTTTGACGACTTCTAGTGATGATGCTTTTTCCGTGCTGGGATTTATTCCGATCCTAGCGTTTTTGGCCTTTATTGTCTCTGCGGTCCACGAAAACCGCGCCTTTGTGCTCAATGTGGTGCAGACGCGAATTTTCTGGTTCATTCTGTGTTTGATGGTCATTTATGTTGCACTTAGTGGACTGTTTCACTCGATTATCCACCATCGAGCTTGGTTCTATTTTAGCCAAATGCACGGCTTCGTATTTCTGTATCCAAACTCGCGGCGCCAATTTGTACTTGAAGGGCTGATTAATGGCTCGTGGAGTTTCTGGATGTCAATGGGTTTGATGAGTATCTCAGACGTAGCGCCAACGCTAAATTCTCATTTAGCAAGGGAAGAAATTCTTCGTTGGTCGCTTGCTCTTGTGGTTATCTCGTACATGGCGCTTTATTTCACATTTTATATGAAATATCCATGGCTGTTTTAGTCAAAGAAGTTTTGTCATTGAATAAATGTGCGCATGTACATATTACTAAGTTCTCCCCATGAAAATTTAGTATCCATGTTAATTTTATAAACAAGCGCACGTTTAGTGAATATGGTAACACGTTTTGCACTTCTTGTTCCAAACTTGGTGCAGGTGAGGCTCGAAGACCTGGCAATTGCATGAACCGCAAGTCCCCATCATGCGAGACCTTTCAGCCAATATCTCCTTGTGCTCTGCAATGCCGCGGGTAACGCGATCCAGAGCTTCATAAAGCGGCCTTGCAGCCGTTGGCTGGTCAACGGTACCACTGAGAAGTGCGCTTGCATTTAAATCCTGACCGTAAAACTTTCGATTCATATCATCACGCGTTGCGATTACCGAGCCTTGAAGTGAAATGCCTGCGTATAATCCCTTGCTGATCGAGTAGCTGTAATTTCCATTGATTCCAGTGCTGCTAATTGCTGCAGCAGCTTCTGCTGATCGTCCATACGGACCCACTGCGACATCCAGACCACCACCCAAATTGACTTGAGGCGAGTAAAAGACTTCTACCGCAGCAGGAGAGCCTAAAATTATCATGACCTCCACAATTTCACCGCCAAACTGAAAACCACCACCCAGCCCCATGGTGACGATAGCTGAAGGTGCGGACCACGAGCCATCTGGTAGACGTGCTATTACAATACCCGTGCCAATTTTGCCAACGACAAGAAATCCAGCTTTAACAATTGTCATAATTGCCAATCCGTGCGCATGTTCCAGCAACGAAATCGGTATCGACCTGTCTCCGGAAGCACCCGAATCGTCCCGAAAAAAGTTGTAAACAATATCAGCGGCATTTGTGCACTCTTTTTCTAGAGTGCGTGAAAATGGCACGTGTAGCCTCGCCTTGTTTTCATGTGGAAGTGTCTCGGCATTAGCCTTGGCGTAACGAGCTACTAGATCATCTTGGAGTGGACGCAATCGAGGTGCACAATATAAACAGGCACGCTGTGGAATGGATGGATCATAGCCTCGAGCACCTTCAATCTCGTCTCCCTTTGAAATCAAGAGCCTTAACGGGGAGCAATTGCCGCAGATGAAGCGACCACACGCACGGCTGTAATGATGATGACAGTTAAACATTTAATTTTTTATTGACAAAGACCACAATTGTCACCTACCACTGGTGACGACGCCTTGTCAAATCAAAGGCCAAGCCACAGACGTCACAATTTGGGTGATCAAGGTACCGACCATTTAGAAACCCAGAGCTGCTGGTTGACAACACGCGTCCGCTCTGTTTTGTATCTTTTCCTGTCTTTACTAAGGCTGGTGACAAGCTGTCACTTTTTGCGTTTTCACTTACATAAACAACTGGAACCGCTGATGGCGTGTAGCCGTTAGACGGTTGGTAGTACAGAAGCGCCTTCTGGTCTTGCACCTCATACGAAATTTGATCTTCAATGTGAGCTTGTGGTGGGTGCTGTACCCTATTGGGCTGTACAGCTTGTTTCGTGTCACTGGTGTAGGGTGCACCGCACTCAGAGCAAAAGCGGCCGCTTCCATTCGCGCCGCAAAGCATGCATGGGGGCATTTTTAATTCTATTTCGAAGCAGTAACTTGTTTACTCTCTGAGAAATGAGAGAAATGTCTTATACCGCAACTTTTGAAAAATCCAGTATGAACACAATTGAAAATTCGTTGGGCAGGCAACTTTCCTAAAATTTAGCTTGCAGTTACGTTGCTAACTTAAGCCACGAAAGTCGTTGGCTCGGCGCCTACGCCGCCGCAGTGCTCGTGTACCAGCTTCGCAAATTGTAGGGCTAGAGTATCGGCATTTTGCTGCGATTCCGCCTCGGCGTATACACGCACAACGTTCTCAGTGCCAGACGGACGCACAAAAGCACGGCCACGCTTGTTAGTATATTCCTGCAAAGCCGCGTCCAAAGCGGTGCGGAGACTCTCGGGTGCCAAGACCACCGTGTCGTTCTCTACGTCCGATTTGATCACATTTCGATCAGTGACCTTGACTTTCGTCTGACGGCTTGGCAGCTCGTCATAAATGGCGTCCCAGTCAGCGATACTCCAATTCTTCTGGATGAGTAGTGCTTCTACAAACAGTAAATCGCTCATGGCATCGCCTGTCGCCTGATTTACGAGTTGTGACGCGGCCAGCAGCTGTGATAGTGCTAATTTCTTGCGCTCATCGTGCAACGAGTTTTCCCACTTGTGAAGCTTTTCCAACAAAGCGTCCTTGAACACGACCGTGCCGTGGCCGTTGGCTTCAAAGTATACAGCCATATCAAATTGCATCGCCTTTTCGTGGCAGTATTTGACCCCCGTCTTTGCTTGCGCCACACGAATGCCTTTGTCTTTTAGGTAGTGAGTTGCAGCGCCATTGGCGTACGCAGTCAATACGCACCCGAACGTCACGCCTTCCTTGTCTAGCTCTAATGCATGCAACTTTTCGTTGAAAAACTCGGCAAAGAGGCACGCAATCTTGTTTCCGTCTAGCAAATGCCACACCCCTTCGTCGTCAAAATAGTGAAACACGACACGGTCGCCATCTCCGTCCATACTGCAGTACCGTTTTCCACGGTCATTTTCACGGGTCATGTTGATGGGCGGCTGACGCGACTTCTCCACGTGCTCGGCACCGCATTGGAGGTTCAGCTCACCGTCTCCAGGCGTATTGACGATTTCCAAACGTAGTGAATCACCTAAATCCTTTGCCAGCTTCGCCATCTGCAACGCACCAACACCGTGTGCACAGTCCACGTAAAGTGGGGATCGATCCAAGCGCTTTCAACACAGAGATCAAACACACGTCATTTATTTCTAATACAGCGGCGAAAATGCATTTTATAATGATAAGCACCACCTTTGAGTCGTGTGTGGCCGTAAGTTGTTTTAAAGCATCGCTTAACATATTATAGTAGCCAACCTCGGACGCCCAGTCTCCCTTGTTGTAGTGCTCATAGTTCCACTAGAATTCATATTGGTGCTTGAATCAGTAAAATTGTGCATGTAGGTGTTTGGCACGTACCATGCGAACTAGATGGTGCAGCTGCGGCGTCGTCTGCAGTCCAAAATCAAGCACATTCCCGCCAATCACCAACGCCCCCTCACGCGCAAGCTCTGCCAAGTGCTCGCTAGAAGGACGCGTGTCTTTACCAATGAAAATGTTGCCCGTCTGGTCCAAATCAATCTTCTCGGCAGCCACAATAGCGTCCAGCACCTCGACGACCTTTTCCTGGGGCGCGTTCGCCAATTGCATGGCGTACTTTTCCCATGTCTGGCTCAGCATTTCACCCTTGGGGTCAATAATCTTTAAACCATTGTCTTCTGCCGCATTGTGTGAAGCTGTGATCATTACACCAATGATCTTCCCCATACTCTTAGAGCGCAAGACTGCCAACATCCCCATGCGATGGCACGTGGAGACCAGAAGGCTTGCATCCTCACGAAAACCTGCCGTGCCGTACAGCAGCTCCCGCGCACCCAAACGCTCAGCACGTGGGTACTTGGTAGTCTCCTCGGCCACGCGCGGCGTCTTGTCTAATACGCTCAAGCTACTCATATCAATTGTTCCCAGGTTCTCTGTACTTGGGCGAATGGGGGATATGTATATCCTTTTGAGAATAAACAAAATGAACATGATTGGTAGAAAACAAACATAAGGTTCAGAACCTTCGTGTCGTCTACGGATGTCGTCGTTGCTTTTTGCTGCCATGGCGCGTGGAACGTGCGGTAGACTGATAAATATTCTCCTATGCCTCCACACGTGACTGTGTGGTTGGCTGTCTATTCGGATGAGGAAGCAAGCTAGCGCTGCATCTCCGTACACTGAGCCTCGACGTCTACGGAATGTGCTAGCTAGATGTCGCCGGCTTGTCCGCAACAGGCTGCAGCTCATCCAAATTTTCATGCACCGAGACGAGGATGTTATCGATGGTTTGCACGGCGTTTTCTACATTTTGAAACGCTCCCACAAGGTAGTGTAGCTGACGCAATATCTTTAGCAACACGTCGTCTGTCGCCAGCTTGGAAGCTTCGAGTCGTATCTTTAGAGCCTTTCATAAGAAAACAATGCCACAAAGTCAGCTCGATACCTGCCTGGTACAATAAAACTTATTCAAACCCTTACCATCGTGCGGCGATATTGGGCTAATCGACTCGATCGACAAGCGGCACACGGGGTGAGCTCACCCGTGACATTGTCGATTTCTGATACACTGCAGCCATTCGACCTAGATGAGCATTGATTTCCTAGATAATACGCCTGCAGGGTTTCGTACTCATCTGCGTTAAAAGGAAGTTTGGCAATGTCGGATATCACCTTGCGGATGTGAACCTCCATTGTGCTTTCATAACGAGGACTTTTCAGCGACAATCGCTTTTCACAAGACCCACTTGATCGCGGAAAGCGACCCATTGAGCCACGCGACGTGATCCGAACGACACGCGGAGGCCGGTTGCTACATGTTTTCGACGGAGAGCTGCTTCCACTGCCACCTGCTGAGCCAGACACACCATTGCCAGGCCCATTGTGAGGAGGGGGCAGCAAATTGAGCAGTGCATTGGCACTCCCTGAACGCGAGCCACCTCCACTTCCTCCGCCATTCACACTACTAATACTACCTGATGAAGAGCCGGCTTTGAGATTACCTTCAAGCTTTTGAAACTTTGGGTGTTGTACCACAAACAACGAGCTGTCTCCAACATCACTATCTACACCTGAATCTGTTCCACTTGTCACTGTTCTATCCGCTGATATCGTAACTGCATCTTCCATTGGCTTCCGTTTGTGACTTAGGCAAAAGTTTGATGTTATAGCTGTAGCTTGTGCGGATGCACGTGCGTCATGCAAATTCTTTAAAGCGACTTCGTTATTCGCCAGCGTATCTAGATCCCTTTGACTATCACCAGACCTAGACGTTGATGGAAGTGCCACAACAAGACTCAGGTCCACTCCAGTAAGCTTAAACAGCACAGAGTGCACATTTGCATTGACAGCACCGACAATACAAGAGGCAGCATAGTTGTTGGCTCCTTTGGTGGCTAACGAGGCGCCATTCAAACTCGGATGGTGGTTCTTTTTCATGTATTGAGTGCTCGCCCAATCGTGACCATCTACAAGCAAACAAAGCAAAGTACGACTACGAGTCAGACCCACGACGCTAATTTCGCGCAGCCCTAAGAGCGACATGTGGGTGTAGCTCAAGTCTAACACCCGTAACTCGGTATTTTGAGCAAGCAATGCTCCAAAAGCACTGGCACCTACGTCGCCTAGTGGATTATGATCCATGTACAAATTCTGCAGTCGATTCGCACCACAGAGAGAGCGTGCAAGAGCAATTGCGCCTTCCTCATCCACGCCATTCTTGCCAAGCTCTAATGTCGACAGCACTATGTGACCTGTCGCAAACGCGGAAGCCAAATGAAGCACTCCTGCGCTTCCTACTTTGTTCTGTCCCAGCGTCAATTCCTCCAGCGACTTGTTACGAGTCAATGCTGAAGCAAGACTCTGCATGCCAGAAACACCAATACCATTTGTGCCTAAATACAGTGCTCGAAGAGCTGTGTTGCCTGCAATTCCATCTGCTAAAAAACGAGCACCTTCTTCGCCGATATTGTTGCCACTAAGGTGCAGACTGCGCAAATGCGTGTTCTTAGTCAACGCTTGAGCGAGCGCTTGAGCTCCAGTAGGTCCGATTTCATTACCTGAGAGGTATAAATTTTCAAGCGACGCATCTGACTCCAGCGCTTTGGCCAACTGGGTCGCGCCCTTGTCTGTTATTCTGTTAAACCCGAGATCCAGAGTGCGCAGCTTTGAGGCGTCGTGAGCCAAAACGTCGCCAAGTAGTCGTGTACAAGCGTCACCCAGCGAGAAGCCGCCAAGCTTTAATACCGTATACGGGGCGAGATCTTTGCAAACTCGGGCACTGACGGCGTCCCAATCGGTCGCGGTCTTGGTGGCAGCGTCCACGTCGCGATAAAATCGTTGTATGTGGGTATGGATGAGCCCACGCGACGGGTAGGTGTCAGTTGCATCTTCATCAGCATTCTGCACCGCATTAGCATCAATGGGAGGTGGCTTATTTTCCAAATCATCGCTGTTGCTGCTGCTACCGCCAAGATTTGTACCCTTGAATTGCGCCTGAAACTCGCGCTCGCTGTACTTGAAGCGCGCACTCACGTCTCGCATCATCCAGCACCGCAAGCAAGTAACGCGTAATTTCTTAATTACTACAGGAACGTTCCTCGCTGTAGAGTGGATACGCGGACGGAAGGCAGGGCAAGAGACGGTGGTCGCGTAACTTGTCGTTATTGGCGAGTGTGCTAGCCATGCCCAAAGAGGGGAAGGGCAAACGACAAATTACTTGAAAGTTGAGACCCGTTCTCATTGGTTTAAATAAACGCCTTGAACAGCTTTTCAGTATGGTGCTGCTTTATCTTGCATTCTGTATTTGAGCTGTACGGCGGAATCCCCAATCAGAAAGCATATTATATATAGTCAATCATGACTAATCATGTTCAGTCCCTATTTTGGCCTTTTCTTTTACACCATCGACGGTAAATTGTGTATACGCATATACAGTGTAGGCTCAAAAGTAATGTCTTGCACACTGACATACGTGTCGACGTTTTGCACAAATCACTTTCTGTTAGTTTTCGAAAGTCCGCAGAGGTTGTACAAGACCATCAGTCAAAATTAAAAGCTTTCATCATCTTATATTGTGGCTGCATTTGAAAGGCAGCGGCAGCTTCAGTTTGAGCTCACCGACCTATTTTCCGATCACCAAGATGAAAATGGTAGCTCTGAAGCTCAAGTACTCGAAGCTGATTTTCCGCAGAAACGGGGACGCTTTTCGCAGCAAGTATCCATTGTTCGCAACAAAATGAAGATCATCCAATGATGAGATCGAGAAAAAGGGAAAGGCGTCATTTTTCGCGCTTTTGAGAGATTCAAGGGCCTTCCGAGGTACTTACGATACGAATCATGTAAGGGCACTCGTTGGTGAAAATTCGTGTTGTGCATGTCTTGGAACTGAAAAGTCAAGTCAAATCTATCTTCAGTCTGCAAACAACGCTTCGAAAAGTGCTGATTGTAAAAGTTGGTCCTGGTCGCGGCTTGAGTGGGTAGAGCGCGTATATGATTTGCTCTTGGAAGAGTTTTGGTGTCTGAAAGCTGCTGCTGTCAACTTTACTCCTGATTTCTTCATTGTTGTCGCGATATTACCAGGGATACGTATCTCGACCCAAGATATCAGAAACGCATCATCGATTAGTCAAAACACGGTAAATTCAACGCATTATGGTAAGCCGCGTACTATCTCTTGCGTCGTATGACTGAAGTCTTTATGCCTAAAGTCAAAGAACATCGATCTGCGGACACAGGCTGGGAAGCTTTTGTGCAGTCCTAAAATAATGGAGCAGAGCAAAAGGTCTGTACGGGCGAGCTCAAGGGCTGAATATAATCCAGTGACCTGGATTTAAAACCTTGTCAAGAACAAGATGAAGCAATTTTTATTGTCAACATTGACAACAGTTAAACTCTTGAATTTCGTGATGACAAAAAAGTCAATTTTGCAGATAATATGTGTGGGCGCGAGGGAATGACCATGATGGTTCTGGTTACTGGTAATATATTTTTCAAAAATGATAACATATCAAAACAAAAAAAGTAATATCTCATTAGAGAAGTTCCTGACGATGTCGTTGAAATTATTACCGTACATGTTCTAATAGTGGAGCGATTAAAGGTATGTACAGTTTGATTGAAGATTGACACCCTGGATAGCTGTGGTTTATACTAAAAGTAGTCAATCTTCTTATGGGTCGGAGAACCCCACCCATACATCATAATATTCTGATATGGTTTGTACTACACCATCACTTGTGCATTCCACAAAATTGGCATGTTCGAAATAGTGTACACATTATTTAGGGTCGACTTTGTAATTAGAGGAACAGCTAGAGCGACCACTGTTATTTCATATTTACTTTGAAACTTTTTGAGCCCAAGAACTTTTCAATTTTGTCAGCTTACTAGGCATGTAATTTTGCGTCTGTAAAAACTCATGGCTACGATTGACACCCATTTCTCAGAGCACATTAATTATTCAGAAATAATCATCTACATTAATCGATGAAGAAGGATAGGAAACGAAAAAAATACGAGTAGCATTGAGCCTTAATGAATTCTTTTTAGTCACCGTGGCGGCAAACGCGGCTTCGGTGGTAGCAGCAACTTTTTCAATAGCGTATTGGAGGCCCTCCGTCGAATCAGTAGTTACTTCATCACCAAATCGGTAGACTTTCAGAAAAATATAGTCCATAAACCATCGAACGAGATTCTCGCAGTTGGCGAGCTTGAGCGAAGTTCATTTTTTACTTGTTGTATGTGATTAATTCATCGTCGAAGTCTGAATTCGAAGACGTATTTTGCGACACAAGCCACACTCATAGTGTTTAAAAATCAGACGGCATCCCGGCGAAAGTTCGCTATCGCTACATGACAATTTGATTGCTCGTCGAGCACCTTCGCGCCAGATGTTTCACTTACCCTCTGCGTACAGTGAGCAGCATTCTAGCGTACGACCCGCCAACCTTGGAGCCGGAGGGTAAGGAGGTTGAGTGCTACCGTGACAAAGTCTAAGCTCGACTTTCGAGCTGAGGGCTCGTCTCATTGAGTTGAGAAGACCAAAGGGGTTCTAGAATAGTATCCTGCATACGCTGCTCACCTCAGCACCAAAGCCACAAGACTGTGCGCACCCCTGCACTCCATATCTGTTTTATATTAATGCTTGTGTCGAATGGGCATAAGCTCATCATCAATAGTTATGATGAGATAATTTGTCTCAATTAGTTTTTAATTTACGAAGAATTTATTAGCTCGTGTCCAACAGTCACCTGGGAGCTCTGCTCGTGGTATCGGCGTGTTTGCACCTAGCAACGGGAGCTATAGTCTCGTCGAAGAGGCTGATTACCCAAGACACCTTGTTTTCAATGCACTGTTCGCTCAGCGGTTTGTACAAAGTCCATACTTACCGCAGCATGCTGTTAGGTCAAAGTGATTGGGTTTCAGATTATAGCACCTCAAAAGCTCACTCGATCTATGACCGAAGTGTCTAGCAATCTTTCCCCGGTAAAGCTTTAGACTTACATAGTGAAATTATTTTCGACGCTTATTGCGTTGCTAATTTAGACTCTAAATTGGGACTTTGCTATATGTACTAGTGTCTCCCGCCTTTTTATCAACGAAAGGAAAAAAGGACGATGTCATCGCATTGTGCGGCCCACTGGGCGCTCATCGCTATGATGTAGCTCGCTCCCGACTTCTGTCGGACGCTGATAAGCCGTTGCGCCGACGATTCCGACTGTCTTTGCCATCACACGCATTAATAGCCGCAACTTACAGATATGAAGGTAAAAGTCGAGCCTCGAGCATCGCCTCGCAAGCTCGACCGACTCACGCCCCTCAAGAAAGATATCGTGCTACTGTGCTCAGATTATATTGTGGGTGAATTCTCAGCGTGACATTGCCAACGACGTGAAAACTTCCGCATTTACCTAGCCTCAATTATAAACAGTCTTAAAAAAGGCATAGAACATATCCAGATTGACATAAAAGCTTATATGCTAGAACCTTTTTGGCTATAACCTTAAACGATCAGATGAAGCGCGGGTGGTGTTTAGTCTTCAAGACAGCAGTAGCTGCACTTGTAGATAGACCTTCAGCAACATACCTTAATTTTGAGTTGTGTCGTATTAGTATCTCTTGCTTAAAATATTCTCTATTTAAATATCTGAACCTGCAACCAATTAATCATACGCGTGTCTCATTATTCTCGAGACAAAGTCTTCGCCTTTTTTACACATTGTGGGGGGCAGACATCAGCAAGTTTATTGTTTGTTCTTCCCATCAAACAATGTGATGCCACTGAAGAAGCGCAAGCACTCGCTTTTCCATTCTCGCAAAGCTTCAGGTAGCCGGTCATAGAATAGAAAATTGCTCAGTGAAATTTAAGCGGGGGGGCATGCTGCTCCAATGCCTACGTGTATCCGCGCAAAAGTTGCGTAACATCTTTTCAATGACGCGACCATATAGCTCTATCTGATAACACTACGAATGATCTGAGTGGACGTGTCCAGTCTAGTGATAGCGGTCCGAAACAATTCATTTTGGGATTACAGGGTGTAACGGGCCGGAACAATTGGCTCTGTGAGTCCCTAATTCTTACAGACACAATAGAACAACAACACTGCCGTGTCCAACGCAACTTGTTCGGTAGCCACAATACCTATATTGCTTCCTAACTCGATTGGCAAACCGAGCACAAAGACTATATTAGCTTATTTTAAGGTATGTATTACCTTCATCGGTGCTGTTATACCAGATAGTACAAACATCAAGCTTTGCGCTTAGCCTCACCGACAAATTTGTCCGTTTCTTAGCTCATCAAACCCCAGCGTTTTAAGCAGAGCAACGCACATGTCGTCTCGCTCATACATATCACAGATTAGAGATAATTAAAACGAGGTCACTGTTGTGGAGTGAGCTAGTCATGGCGACGCGATAACGCATCAGCCAATCTACTCACTAATATGTTAATTGAAGTTATACCTCACAAGAAGGAGAGCTACTTAGCCATTCTCTGTGGGAGGCAAGGCGACTTTTCACAGTGCATGATCTGTATAGTCTTTTGCCTAGCAGGTGGATCTTGACATTTGAGATGTTTTTTGTGCCTTAAACTGCAGATATATAAGCGCGGTCTCTCGATCTCTCGATCTCACTCCTCGGCAACTGTTCGTAACGGTGCAGTCTTGATGGCGACATCTTGCGGATTTTGTTGACACTTAGCGATCGCTCTGGATCCGGCAAGCCAAATTGTGAGATACGTTTTTCTAATTTTGTCAACACGTCTTGATAAATACAGTTCCGAGCCTTTTTGTAGCTTTTTTGAAAATTTTTGAGAGTGGTCTAGTCACTTTTGCAGAATTTACACTGTACTCGTGCAAGAAATTGGTCAGACCAATTTCTTTTAGTCCTTCCACTTTCGATAGCATTAGCCAATTCACAATGACCTTATCGAAAGGCCATGTATTCCATCAAATAAATTTCGAATGGGAATAGATTTTGCGCAAAAGATGCACATATCTGCATCGACGCGAACCTTATCCATTCGCATGCACTACAGGATTGCTTGTATGTGAACAAAAAGGTTTCTCAAGTCTTTTTTCATGTGTTCTGTAGAGCAATAGACATTCACTAAATCAAAATTTGCCTGTGCATACGCTTTGTGGGGCCTGAACAATTGTGCCACCAGACGCTCAAAAGCGCATGTGCGGATAAGAACTCTTAAGACATGACCGCACATGTTATGCTATGCAGTACCACAAAACAAATTGCAGGGTCATGCGAGTGCTTTGTTTGCTTAGTAAGTTTGACTCAAGTTAATCGTATTATTATTATTATTATTTCACAATATAGGTGTTTCATATTTGATTATGTTATAGTCACTTTTGTCCACAGTCGCCACTCGAGCAACCTCAGCATGGCTTAAGTCAAATTCGTTTGCTCAATGTGCACGATTCAAGGAAAACTTGTTGTGCTCTAGTAAATGTGTAGTACATGATTGGCTGTGTGTCTTATGCGTACTCTACTCGTCTTTTGCGTTCTTTGAAGTTTTTCTTTCCAGTAGGATGAATGTTTGGTTGAGCCTGATCTGACCACTGGCTCTCTAGGCTTTACAATAAGGCAATTACAAGTGACCTCCGGTGCATCGAAAGACTTGCAACGCGGTGAAGTCGAGCTTAAATCAAGCCCTTGTTTTGGTCATTTTGGATGGACACGAAGCATTTTTGGGTGATGTGTGACGCTATCACATTTACCATCGGCTGTGAACACATGCAGTTTAATTATGAGGAGTTGGGTACTATCAATATCGACAAGAAGAACCCTTTCGATACGCAAACTCAGCCATGCTATTTGACAATTCGAACGAAAATCTGAAAGTGGGCGTTGAGCCTTTGATACTAGATTACGAGTCCGGAAATACCGACATTGCCACTTCTACGACCATTTTTTTTGCAGCAAAGTGAGCCATTACGCTAAAATGTTTCCAGAGTTATGTACGATTGCAGGCTTCAGGCAGATACTGAGCAAAATTTATTCTCACACAGCTATAATTGTGAGATTCTGGTGACAATCTGAGCTGTTTTGGCGGTGAGGGCAACGTTTCGACATGTTTTTCACTTCCATACTGGCTTCTGGTCTCGCTTTTACATCTGCGACTCAAAGAAGTCACCTGAGAGGTCTTCTCAAGGCCATGATGGCTGTTGACAAAATCATGTGGTATTTATCCAAAAACTATAAACGTAAGTCCTCACTTGTAAGGATTTATTCCTTTATGTCTACCGAGTGCGTTGATAAACACAGACTATGTATAGCATGATACCTGTGTTCGTATTGAATTGGCTCATGTAGCCACGATATCGTCTCATCGTAACATTATTTAACGATACACCTCTTAATGCCCTTATCTTCCTACCCTCTATTCACGGTAGTATTACGGCGAATAGCGAATTGGCATAGAGCACGTACCATAATAACATTTGAGTCATACTCTGTAAGCCCAGCCAGCTAAACCTTTTCAGAAATTCACAGTTCGATTTAGAGGACTTAATTGGAATATTTGCACGCTCTTTTAAATAATTAATCTTCATGAGATCGCTCTGTAGCACCAATCAGACCGCATTTTATCTCTAGCAACTAGATGAATTGCTTCTCATAATAATAACAAAGTAAGGCCAGAGTCGTGGACCGGCGTACGATTGATCTAAACAGACGACTCTCTTCTCTTTAAGTCGAGAGTTATTTTTCGGTATTATAACCAATGCGTACCGATAAGAAACCTCGTCGACTCGACCAAATTAGACCTGGTGGAGACAAACAACTGCCGTTCGACGTAATTTTCTTCCGATCAAGACAGATCGGCCTTTGCCGTTCAAGCGCAGTAAATGGTGAGGTGCGAGTGTATTGACGAGGCATTTAAAGTCGGAAGAGACGGACTAAGAGTGGAAAAGTTACAAAAGTCTTTGCTTCTATGTACCGAACTAAGATATTATTTGCGTGTGTGGGAGAATAAAAAGTATGTCATAGAGAGATTTCTGGTTCATCTTTCGTGTTCCGATCGTTTAATCTCACCACACACATTTATGCCAAAAAAATGTTTCGCAATACCCATGAAATTTTGTCTGAGTTTACGTGTTAAGAAAAAAACAAATTGATTTTTAGTTCTCCGGTGCACCGATCGATTCCTGCATGAGTACTTAAATAACTCGTTGAAATTGTTTTGACATATCGCTAGAAAAATTCGCGCGCACGTGATCTGTCATTCAGTCTTCATAGCTGCCATTTTAAGCTCTCACTTGCAGCACCGACGTCATTAAAAGCATTGCCATCATAGGCTGATAGCCCAACATACCATATACCACGTGATCTCCATTGCCCGCTTTTGGCAAAAGTCTCAACAATAAAAAAACATGCTGACAACATGTGCAGAAGTAATGATTTAATGATGTCCTTGGCAGCACACCTCCGAACGCGCATTTTCTGCGCAGCGATAGAGAACACTCCATCATTAGTATCAGGCTCTCATAAGTAAATATATATCTCGCAGCTGTCCAGAACAAGTTCACGTTTGGTGACTCAACACGCTGGAGCATCCTCTAATTGGACAGCACATGGAAGAAATATTGGGCCCTATACGCAAAAACTTTACATCCGAATTTTTCATGGCACGCACTTCCTTAAGTTGATGAGACGGAGAACTGACCATTGCAATACTATTGGCTTGATAACCACGTTAAGAAGTAGTAAAGGTGGTAGGTAGACTTGCTAAAAAATTCTTCTCGATATATACTTACTATCAGCCCGAGCAGGAGTGACACTTTTCACTGGACTTTATAAAGGTAAAGACCTGGTGTTTTTACTCTTTTTGTCATCGTTGCATGGAGTGCCTGAACTTGTACTTACTTATTTGGTTCAACATGCATGATTATGAAGTGGCGGCTGACCGTCGATTTGTGGACTGTGTCGCGAGACCCGAGGTGTGTAATGCAAAGCAAATTGGTTAATCGGAGAATAAATTACTTGCTAATTCTGCTTCTTCCTATGCAGGTCACAACGGCTCTGCAGCCGTTGGACAAAACGTAATCCTGGAGCATCCCACAAATGCAGCCAACATGTGTGTGCCAGCAAACGTCGAGTCCGTTGGGGCTGTTGGGCACGCACTGCTAGTCACAAGGGTTGAAGCTCTTCGTACAGGCCGAGCCGACAGAAAAGCGGCGGTTGTCACCGCCCATCTTCTTCCCGTGCTCTGCTGGACGGCAGCAGCGGCTTGATGAGAACCGCTAGCACGCAACAGGCTGTCAGTATGCAGGCAATCATGACCATGGCATGCATTGCTGATAGCGTGTATGTGCAATTATCGTCAAGGAAACGTGGCAGGTATTCGCCGTAAGCTCTACGTTTCTAAGATCGCATGGGAATGAGATTCCAGCTCGACCAAATTTTACGCTAAATAAAAGCTAAAGTGCGAAATCAGTTATGTCGCGTGGGCGATGCGAAATTTGTGTAAGCATATCTTAATCAGAATTTTATCCTGACTGTTCCAGTATGATTGGGAGGTTGTATCTTGAGCGAAGGATTTTATATGATGCGTATCATACGACTGCACTTGTCCTTTATAGGAATAGAAGGGGATTGTCTGCGCAGCATTTATTGGTGGGATTGCCAAGAATCAAATGCGTAACTATGGGGCGACATTTTCTGTGGTTAAGTGGTAAAAAGGAATGATGCTTCTCACCTCGACGGTCCCTCAGAAAAAAACTCGGCATTGCTCTATTGAAGTGTATGTCATAATCTTATTGATAGGAATGCGGTATTTTTATAATACCCATCAGCCACTGAGCATTAAAGGTGGCCCTACAACCTTATTTTCCCATCGCAATGCCAGCGACAAGATCTCTAACATCCACTCACGCGTGGTAAAAGCCTCTGTGCTGTTTACAATACCTCCGTAGCTAAAAGTGAGTACATTATCGTCATCGGATTCTCCTTCGAAGAGAGTCCTGTACGGCAGCATACGTTAGAAGCACTCTCGCACTTTTATGCAGAAATTTTAGCGAATGAACCACATACCATGTAAACATGTCCAACCATTTATTTTGCATGCCTTCATCTTTGTCATGCCAGTCTGCGATCATTCCGTCTGGATAATTTTTTCGCAATCGATTGCAATCTACCGACCGAAAGAGAATGACGTATCCAGTATCCATTTCGAAGCGCGAGACCAGGAATAAGGATTTGACTGTCCCCATTGTGAATGTGTTTGTAATGACGCGATACATGATGACGTTGTAATCATCCACAACTTGAACCACTTTTAGCGACAATTGCATCGTGGACGAGTACAGTGCCGCTAGACTTCGTGCGGAAGACACCACGCGCCAACCGCGCATTGACATTTCTAATGGAGTGTGACCAATAAAGCGTTTTTTAAGCGTAAATTTGACATGATCCAGCTCCTCGCGCCGCTGTTCTCGCCAGCCGAACAGCTCAAGACCAGTACTTAAGTAGCTGTTATGTGCCATAAACTTAGCGATTTCTTTAAATGCACGACTGGCAAGTTGGTGACACTCGAAGACGGTTAAGGGCTCCAATGCCACATCATTTACCTGCAAGAAAAAGTGGGATCCGATGGGTCCCTTACTACCATCATGGCCACCCAAGTAACAGTGTTGCAGACCTACCGAATTTAAAGGTGGCTCTAGCGTCACTTCTGGCTCAAAGTCCAGCAGGTGCTGCGTCTTCAGCTGAAACTTTGTAAATTTTGCTGTCATAAGCGCCAGTTCTTTGTTTTCTTTAACAAGCTGCTGCTTTTTGATGGCTAGCTGCATGTACTGCTCTATTAAGTCGTCTGAGTGATTGCGTTCTTCCTCAAAGCCTAGCGCTCCTGCAACGTCGCGCCACTCCATCTGCTGCTGCTTGAGCTGAAGCGTGCGTGCGTACTTAAGCTCCAACTTGCTCGCCTCCTGTCGCAAAGCCTTTACGAGGTTCTAGCAAGTAGATAACAATATGCTTGATCAGAGATCATGAGCAAACACCGCCAAAGCTTTCGAATACCTGCTTCCGATAATAGGTGTTTTTGACGTGCTCCCGCTGTCGAGCCCGCTTGACCTCTACAGTCTGCATTACTTAAACTAATGTGCACTCTAGCTTGGCCAGTGGACTGGTCTCCGCTCTACAGACTATAAATTACAACCTTTTTTGAAGAGTGGAATTATGGGAGATGTGCAGGGCGAATTTGTTGCATTACGTATCTATACGTATCATTGTAAGCCTCTTGGCCCAAACCATACGAATGATCTCAAATGGATGCTTCACTAATCAATTTGTTTTCCTAACTTAACTATCGCTCTGTTCAGAATTTCTTGCACCTTCAGGTCCTTCTTTACAACCTTTGCCCACGCCTCATTCGCTTTCATTGCCTTGACACAAGCCAAAATTGCAAAAGGTTCACCAACCTCTTCTAGTACGCAGAGCGATACGATGTATGCAGTACTACTAAGCATTAATCCACGCGAGCTGGCTTCCGTCAGCAATGTTACTACATCAGCGTACAAGCCACTAGTTCGAGCACGGACGATCGCGCGCTCAATTGTCCACGAGTCCCAAGTCATGATCGTGCTATACCGTTCAAGAAATGCCAAAAACGAAAGTTTCATGCCATCCACGACGAGAATGGTACCGGGCTTGACAACACTATTCTCTTTTTGAAGTTTTCGGATCCGCTTGGAGATCACCTCGAACACACGCTTTATAACCCGCCGACTCAGTGGCGGATGACCTTGTGCTTGCCAACGGTCCAGACACACCAACATAGTCGAGAAATCGTCATTGGACTGACAAATGTTGACGATGAGAGAGTTAAGGTACGTACGCTCCTGAGGATACTGACTATCAAAGCATTGCTCGACTTCTAAGCGATCAAAAATATCCGCATTACTACCTTCGTCCCCGCCTCGTTGCCCGCCTGCAAGCAGTGGATATAGTAATTGAGAGTAAATCTCCGGCCGCAATTTAACATCATGGTAGCGAGCTACTCGCATCAGATCAAGTGCTACATTAAGTTCTCCACCATACAAACTCTGCAAAATTCCTTGAGAAAGCGAATGTACAGTGCGTGGAATCACGTTCGAAAATTTATTGAACAATTCCATTATTGTTGGACACTCGGACATTTTTTCATAATTATCACCTCGATCGTCTTCTCTACGGCTTTGTGCTCGGTACTTTGCAACACTCTTAAATAGTTCACGGACTGTCCGATTGCTTGCCACATTGCTATTAAGCTGCATTTCGTGTAGGAGCTCTATTGTGTGATTAAAGTTGCCATCCAAAATGGCATGATACAGCAAATAATTAATTATGCTGCCATTCGATCCCTGAATAGCGCAAACAAGCTCGCGCTCTCTTGCATCCACGTATAAATCGACGATATTTAATCGAATTGTGTCATCCGGAGCACCTTCTACCGCATGCGCAAACGATCCAACCTCGATCGGTACACGGTGGTTCAATCCGTACTGAAGTAAAAGCTTGGCCGCATCGTGCTGACCGGCAGCTGCTGCAACGCTAATTGCGATTGAGATCCGCTTTGAGTCTAGCGCCATTGCACACGGAAAGCGCTCAAAGTACTTGACGATAATTTGTCCTGTCGCTTTGTTTTCTGCACCAAAACTAGCCTCAAAAGCCTTCTCCTTGCTAGTCAAGGCCATGACAAAAATTGCCGGTCGATGCACGATAAGTCTGAGAAGAGCATGAGTAGACGAGTAGCTAGTGTGCAATTTGAATTGCTCCAAAGTAGTAAGCAGCGTCTCTACACGAAGTCGCAGTCCTTGTTCTTGCTCGTCCGTCACTTTACTCGTGCATTCCATTCGCAGCAAGAAGTTGAGCGAGTCTGCCTCATGAATTCCCTGTTGATTGTATTTGCCAACTACTTCTAATTGGTAGAATTGCTCCATCGCCTTCTTCCGATGCGTGTCCAGCATGGCCCAAAGTACAAAGCGGTGCATTTGCATTTTAACGTTGGAAAGTGTTGGCCACGTCGTGCGAGCTCTAAATTGCGAATTTACCTTTCCTCGTGTCTCGTCTTTTAAAAATTCCTCGTAGCCGTCCCATACGCGCTCATGGTGACCCTCGCGCAACGCCTTGTACAGCAGCGATAGATACAGCGACTCCTTAAGCTTTGTGTTGCTGAGCCTTAGCTTACTGAACGCCTCAAGTGACGCATAATACGTTGTGTTTGGATCCGAAATGCACGAAAAAAGGTCAGAGTTGCGGTTCAATCTTTGTGACGTCTCTTTAGCGGTATCGACTGTACAAGGAGCTGACGGAGACTCCGAAGATCGCTCTATGCGTACATGACGTGCAAAATTTACAAGTCGTTGCGCTGAGGCAAAGGGGCCACCCACCCGGAGTGACGTTTGTAACACTCGCAGCGGACGTATCCGCCTACCAACTTGGTGCATCATCAAATAAGTGTGCCACATAATGTGCAGAAAGCAGCCATCGTACTCAATGTATATTGCAGTCAGAGTGTAGGTCTCACTTCAACTTGCGCACGCTCCGTAGTAGCAGATCGCATCACCGACCATTATGACATCTAAGCGAGAAAACTTACCGACCGTTAAGCGGTCAAATTTTCAGTACTCTTTCTCTCAAACACCTTTATTCCCGCCGCTACCTATAATACCTCCCTCAGATGTTGACAAGAAAACCGATTCGATGAAAAAGGCGCTATCAGCATCTGCTCGACAGAAAGACCCACGTCCAAGGCGCTTCGGAACAAAAATTACCAACACGCTAGCAACCAATGATGATAGGTCTGGTGGACATACTGAGCAAAAATTACTGCTTCCAGCTGCCATTACTGCCGCGCAACACGAAAACCAGATTCTTTCATCCTCCGTAAAGATATTGAACACCGATGCAAAACTGCGATGGGAAAAGTGCGAAATAGATCTAGCAAGTCTTAAGGATCAGAGCATTTTCTCTTTGTCAAAAAAAAAAGAGAATTATACCGAACCTCGACTGTCAACGGAGAAAACAATCACATTTTCGGAATTGGACTCAAACACGCAGCCTGGGCGCACTATATGGAGTGTTACGCCTAGCGAGCTTTCTATACTGGCAAAAGAAACCACTATCACAATGAGCGACTCGAAAGAACCAAATCAAAAGCTGTCATATGCTGAGGCGAGTAAGCGCAACCTCTCTCATTGCGTCGAAGAACGGCCTTCACGAGTGTTGAAAGCGGTGGAAGGTGAGCAACCACTACGAGTATTCAAGAAATACTATGGACTACCAATCATTCCATTTTACGAGCCACTCGACAGGTACTTCTCACTTCCCCACCAATCTACTACCTTGATGCTGATCAATGCTTGTGTGACATTGGTCCAGCTGGGATACTCAGTATGCATCGGCACGTAAGAGGATGGAAGAAGGACCAATTAGTTTAAAAAAGATCATCAAGTCTTCAGATGAAGTCGATTACTGCGAAACTTTTGGTCTTTCAGCCAACACGCCTGTATTTTGTCCTCGCCAAACCACTGAAACAAACGAACTCATCCAATTGGTACGCATTTGCGACGAACATGCAATCATAGCTGCTTGATCGAGTATCTTCTTGCAATATTTGCGGTTCATGTAGCTGAGCAGTTCTTTCACGTCCAAGAAGGTTGCCCCACACATGGATTGGTGGCCGGTAACCTGGATCTTTTCCGTTGGTTTGTTGCGATATTGTGTGTTAAATGCGTAAGATTTGTATTACAGGGCGATTGGAAATGCACAAAATGCGGTGAGGCGCACTGCTGCGGTGTTTGTGATCGTCAAAGCTTCTAAAACTCACTAAAATTATTGTTAGGCAATCACGTACTACTATCAGGCGTATAATCTATGTACTTAATGATGCTAGACTAACAACTTGCTTCCTGAGATGCAGAATTTTTCGTACAGGGACACGTGCAAACGATGCCGAGTCGGGCGACTAGAAGACGCCGGTTTTGTTTTTCCGCCAAGTTCGGCAAATTCTTCCGTCTAGTTTTGCGAAAATCTTGATTTTAAGCATTATAAGCAATTTAGCTTTAGTTTTTTATCTGCTACTTGAGCCACATGGTAAAAAACCAAGATGTGATTACCAGCGCACACATTCATTCTAGCTATTATCGTGACTCACTCGATATCTTCGTCGTCGTTTAAGACTAGAGGCAAATGTTGCTTTACTAATTGCTCCAGGAGTGGTGCGTTTGCTCCATCCACATCTGCAACTTGCTTACGTTCCTAAAAGCCAACAATTTGTCAGTTTAATTTTCGAGAGAAAACAGAGGGACAAACTCACAATATATTCCATACTTTGAAAAAAAGGAATCGAGGCTTGCAACTTTCAATTTCTTCGATGCCATCCACGTGGAGGCCGACATTCAGCTGCAGCAAGTTTGATCAATTTTTGCGAATCCAACTCTTAGATCAAGGTATACTTACCGTTGCAAACACAAGTCGACGCTCGACGTGCTCGATTTCCGAAGCTATGCGCTTATAGGTTGGCTCTACGATCTTGCATGGCCCGCACCAGTCTTTGTGCACATCGACAACTTCCAGACCAAAATCAAGATTATCGAAGGAAGCTATCCGCATACTTACGGTGTTGAAAACTTACCGACTAATTTCTTTTCGCTGCTCTCCAGCACTTGCGCCCAGTGCTCCGCGTCGCGCACCTTTATAACTAAAGCCATCACGCTGTATTTTTGAATCGGCACATCTTTCCTAGTTTATATAAAAGTTTGCGACCTTTGGTAGAGGTTTTTATGCAAAAATCGCATTAATAAAGATTACGAACTCGCTAAATTCATACCACCAAGAGTTTAAAGTACGTGAACCTCTTGGTTGCTCTCGCAGACAGCATACTGGTCTTTATCGCGTTATTTAGCACTGTATCTTATATCAACCATCCCATATAGACATGCCTGTTCGTTTTTACACGATCTTGTATTGTCTTGAAGACTTACATAAACTTCACACAATTACATACGACGTGGGCTTGATAGAAGACTTCGATCAACCTTGAAAGCGGCACAAAAGTGACGAAGGAGTTCGCTAACTCATCACAAAGAGCTGTAGTGTCATACAATTTGTATATAGCCATTTAAATGTTCATAGAGATATAAGGTTGCTCAAATTTTTGTGAGAAGCTTGTCCATGTAAAAAAAGGCAAAACCCATCGATTTATTAATTAAGGAATCACCCACGGTCACTAAATACCATATGCCATGGAACTTGGTACCAATTATGTACCATGTGCGCGGACATGCGCTAGACATGTGCAAAACAACCTTTGAGTGGAAGCGACAATTCTATTGTGTAATTATGTATGCGTGTATGCCGGAGAAATTTGTTTTGGACTATGCAAGCACGCGGTGAGGTTAACAACAGCTAGACCCAATTATAGCTTGCCCTTTCTACTCCGGTAAATGAGGTCACGCTCTATAGAGACTTCGTAAAAATGTATAAAGTGACACCCCCACCCGTTGTTCGAACTGTAGTATCGCTTCAATATTGCTGCATACGATCGGGGGCGGGATGGCATATCGACGAGAGCGCGCCCATTGTAATTTACGGTAATAATGGATATGCAAAATGGTACACCGTACTGGTAAGTTGGCGCCATCGACGGTACTAACGGTGATGGGGACCAACAATAAAAATGCTTTTGTTGTCTCAGCTACGTGAATGGAAGCCAGTGTCAACGAAAAGAAAGACATCTTTTCTCCAAGTGTGCGCATTCAGATTCTAGCTACTTATAATTGAGCTCGAGCATGGATCGAAATTTAAAGTCAATGTCTGTTGTCGGAGTATTCTTGATATACTTGCATGATACGTGCGTTGTTGTCGAAGAGCTTGGCTTTATATTAAGCCCTTTGCAAATGTTTTTGATGGAGCGTCGTAGGCAACCGCGCTTGTGGCAATCTTCGTAAGTTGCGACGGTTTTGACTGGCCATGTTATTACTACGGTAGTAGTTCGCTATATTAGTCTTCACTATATCACGGCCTTTAATGACGTAAATATAGAGCCAGATCAAGATCGACCCTTGAGGGAATCGTAAGAAGGCTAGTAGTATCTTTGTCATCATTATTTTAAAAACAATTGATTATCAAGATATGAGTTGCCATTGCGATACAACAAACCGTAGTTGTTGATCGTAGCTAAATATCTGATAATGTGCTTAGCTTCGGACAAACATCTCTTATTAGATGCGAATATGTAACGTGCAAGCACAAGAACTGCAAAAGTGATATGTACGTGCAAGTAGCTGGCAACATACAATAGATCGTGTACAGCCTCGCCGTACCGAAATTATCGCCAAGTATCGTCCCTACCGCGTTTAGGCTCTTCTGGCCCTTGGTTTGGCACTTCCACAAGGATCATAATGGCTCTAAAAATTGAAGAGCTCAAGCACTTCTAAAATGTAAATTACCTTTCCAATTCGGGATCTGGCATATCTAGAACTAGCAGCTTATCAGATTTTTTTTACAAATAATTTATTTTCATCGCAGGGTTTATTGCCGCGCCATTGCCCACCACAACGATGTCATCAACATTAATTTAAGAATGCATGATAGCACTACTTTTTTTACGCGGTACCATGCATGACAAAAGTTTGTTCCCGATGTTTTGCTTTAAAATATCACTATAAAAATGCATGAACCATACTCTGCCAGCTTGCTTTAACCTATATAGACTAGTGCTCTCTGAAAAACTTTCTTCGTCTCAATGTGTGACTCATTGGAGACTATTTAAAACTCTTTATAGTACAAATAGTGTCTGGCTTTATGAATAATGCAGTTATTGCAGAAATCGCTTTTAATATCGTAAGGTTGTCATGGCCTTGAACGACAAGTATGTTTTGAAGTAATACACCTTGAGCCGCTGTGCAATGAACCAAGTGTATGCCACACTTGACGATATCTAGTATATTGTTTGACAAAATAAGGCGGCAAATCGAACAACAACACGAAAGCAGCACGTCGTCATTAGAAATTATCAATCTGCTTTTTACATAGTAATTGGCCCAATCATCTTCGATAGTAATTACAGAAGAAATAGAAGGTCAAATCAATAATCCTGAACAAAACTCGATTGCATTGCAAAGAGCAGAAGCTATAATCTGTTGTGGTAATAAGACGAACTAAACTTACTTAAATTGTCAGCAGCAATATATGGCTCGTATATGTTTAGTCTACTATCAAAGATTAGAGACATCTACTCGTGCTTCTTCGCAACATATAGCTGCGACGGTTCCTGACAAAAAATGTGGTAAACGTGTACCTTAGCGCTCAAACTTGATTCTCTGTGCGGGTAGAGAAAATGCTTACTTGGCTCGAGGTTTGCAAGGCGAGCTGAAGAAGCTGACAGTCTCTTATTGCGCCAAGGTGGCGCAATCTTTGATTGCACGAGAATCTGGTGCGATCAATACGCGTCTGGAGAAGCTCTCCAGCTATATGAACACGTTGCTGGGTCACCTTGAGCAAAAGATGTTAAATTCGTCTGCGTCGATGACACCACTGTAGAAGGCGAAACCTCTGCCCAAACAAGAGCCACTTAAGGTTAGCGGGAAGATTTAGAATGGATGTAAGAAGATAAATTCAATAATCATAGGTGTGGATGGAAAACCCAAAGAGTGGCTGTGGCCGTCTCAAAGATTGGTGGGATAGCATGCGCATGGGCACTCATGTGTAGTATTCTTGTCGAAGCTGCATATCCCACCTGGTGTGTGTCTTACGTGTAAGCTATCACAAGTCTTTTTAATCTAGACTATGCGTACCGGGCTTCTTTGCATCTCGTTAGGGTAAGAAAGAGTTAGTGGAGTTCTACAACCGATACAAAATTTGCTGTTTTTCGGCTAGTGACCACTTCTCAGAGAGGATTGCACCCATCGTCTTTGCGTGTAGAACTTCCCATGCGGAGGCGTTCCGACCTCTTTTAGAGAAGTCAAGACAGAAGCATTGAATTTCGAGCCAAACATTGACTCCAACCCCATAGATCTCAGCCATACAGATGACAAGACGGTGGTCTTTGAGCTACCAATAAGCCAATGGGCATCTATCGATGCTTTTGTGCGGTGATACCCGACAATGCGGCTGAAGTAACCCCAGCGCAGTGATGTCCGGAAAGTCGAAACATTTCGGTCAATCAGCCTTCTGGTATGATGCGGTCGAACGGCGACATTAAGTAAGCGTACTGAAAAAGTTTTGAGCTTTCTTAAGCCCTAAGTATAAGTCGAATGACGGCAGGGCTCAATACCGAAAAACCTCGTGCTATATTACGAGGATTAAATTTGCGAGCCTGCCTTGATCGTTGTTAAGGCAACCGCGAAAGGTTTCAGTATATTATGGACTGCCCTGATCGATTCTAACTCTCGACGCCCTGTATAATAGAGGATGTGTGAAAAGCAGAGGCTCAACAAGCCCGTTGTCATTTTTCTCTGATTACCTGGCGACATAAAACGAGAGCCATTGAGCCAAGGATCTCGGTGGCTTAAGGTGTAAATTACCTAGCATCGAATTCTCTCTGGGCTTGTATCTGAATGCGAAGTTGACCTCATTCTGGGTATGACATCCATGAGGAAAGGCAATTGCTGCGTATGATGTCAGGTATGGCTGCAGAACATATCGTAAAGCTCGTTCAATGGCACACAACTCGAAAGCAACGCTTGGCGTCTCTTAATGTCGGCCGTGACACAGTTGGCCCAATATCTGTCCTTTCGACGCATGTGGAGCGGCACATTTTTGAACAAGCGGGTGCTATGATATGAATAGCTCTTTGGTAGACGCCAATAAAAGCATCGGTAAGTCAATGCGCTATAATGTCGACACGCCTTTGTCTTCAACATTGATCGCATCAAGGTGAAGTCGAGCAGTGAAAAAGCTCTCGATTCGAACAAAAGGGGTTTAAGAAAGACATATTGGCTAATGGCGATAGCACTTGGCTATGCATCCTTATAAAAGATCATACTGGTACGAATAAAACAAAATCTTTTAGGTGAGTGCTTTTCTTGAGCTAGCTTTCGTGGCAAAGCTTGGAGAGGTGTGTAAGACCAATGACATACTCGAAGTATTAGCCATTAGACTAGAAAAAAACAGTTATTCATCAATATTTACTTTAGTAGTTTTGTACAAAACTAAGAAGTCACTTGGTGCAAGCTGAAGAGTTTTAATTCTAAACATTGGCGCATACCGCATAATCTTTTGGCAACGGTACATCAGGGTATGGTTTTGTAAGATCAGCCTTCGGAGCTACCACGTGATAGAAATGTTATCATATTGATCAAATTCCAAGAATTAAGCACTGCATGACAGAGCAGCGGACTCGATTATAAAAGTACTGTCACGTAATTAATGCATTCTTTCTTATAAAGCACTAGGCTGGAAAGGATCGCCGGCATAATTCTTTTCCCTTACACCGACATTCTGAACTTGAAAGTTATATGGCAAGTGGCGCATCTAACCCAACACCAACGCGGCACGGCCGCAAATTTTGAAATTAATATTCTGCATTGGGATGTATAATGCACAGTGCACGACTATTGTCGTCAGCTTATGCAAAATAGCAACATAATTTTGACCTTGACCAGCACTTTGAGTGGTATAGTCTGACAGGTGATCCGTCACGCTTCAATGCATCGTGAGAGCATATTTGAAATTCATTTGACGCTGCTGATTGGGCCCCTCGCCGATGTCAAGGCCATTGTGATTAATCCGAGTATATTTATTCATTCCGACTTTAGAGAGATTTTTGGTCGTGTCAAATTTGTACATAAATCACGCAGATGCTACAGAGTCTAAAGAGAATATAAGTACAGCGCACGTTTGAAATGAACGTCTTTACACGAACCAAGGAAGCATAATACGGGCAGAAAAAATGACCTTGCAGATTTAAGAATGATTTTCTCGTGTGTCTGTGATGTGTTTAATGTTGCCACCGGGTACTACACCCCACTAAGGAGCATGTCGATAATCTCTTTCAAGGACAAAGAGATACCTGCGGTGAGTGTGCTCTTGTCAAGTTAGAATTACAAAAAGCCATTTGTGATCCATACAGATCATGCGTATCTACGCACCACGATAAAATTGCCTTGTCTATGGCCAAGTGGCTCTTTTTCTTTGCAAAATATGACTTTGATATGTCTTACAGGTCATAAATTTGTAAACTTGCGATCGCGTCACCCAAAGTATGAGACAAATGTGTTCCTATCTGTATAGAATTTTGGTGTGCTGCGCGAATAAGCCAGGTGACATTTGCGTTGCTCTACTCGAGGCTTTTGATCATATGAGCTAAAAGACTCGGACAAAAAGTCGTCGGCGCCGAATTTTCTTCTTTGCAAAGTATAAATTCGGTTTTATGTCGTACAAGTCATGTAGGCAGGATGATTTCATCAGATGGCGATCGCGTCAACCAAACTATGAGACAAATGCGTTCCTATCTTTATAGAATTTTGGTGTGTTGAGCGAATGAACCAGATGGCGTTTGCGTTGCTCTACTTGAGATCCGGATTTAATGAGTTAGGAGACGCGGACAAAAATTCGTCGGCGCTGCTAAGCGCGAGGCTACATTGGTCCGATGAAAGCCAAGCTGATGTACTAGATCACTGATAAATCCGACCTATTGCTAAAACTAAAATTGTTGTATACTCCATGAAGCTCATGATACACTGTTTGGCGGTCATCTTAGTCTTAAATATTGCACAGGTCCGTAAAGACTGCCCCAAGTTAAAAAAATGAGTCATCACATATGTGCGCAGTAAATCCTTCGCGGAATGAGGGGTGCATCTTATCGGTGCAGTATTACTCCTGGCAGCCCATTTGAATGCGGTTCGAATTTGACTTGTCGGAGGACTCGGTAGGCATTGTGATCACTGCTAATAGTTAAGAATTAATCATATTGCAGCTGTATCGGATAGTCGAAGCAGCTGCGGTGTTACTTGAATTCGAAAAACTTCGCTTTACAAAAAAATGGTTAAAATTCTTGATACTAGGCCGGACATAGGTACAGCGAATTACCCGATCGATAGACAGACTAAACGAGCATACTACGATTTTGAAACGTGTTGCACAGGAAACGGCATGCTTGAATTCGTTGAGCTTGCATTAAATTATGTTGCTCATTGCTAAACATGCTACAAAGCCGTCTTACATTGACTGTTTGGTCTGCCCTTGCAATAACGTCAACGCATTGTGATTCTAGGCCTGCTGGAGAAAAATAAGCTTAGCGGTTCGCTGATCTTAGCTTTCAAATAATGGGTAAAGTAGATCAGCACATTGTGTCTGAAAGACTTAGCCTTCAAAGACATGTGAGTGATGAAGTGGTGGATGGAAAAAGTGCAAATGATGGTTTGTGAACAAAATTGATAGAAGAACAATATGAAGTTGCTACTGTATCTATGTGCACCCGCGCTTGGTTGGATCATTTAACTTCACGGCCAAATTTGTTAGCTGCACATGCTATCTATTCCTAAAATAAAGCAAACACGCCCACGTTCTTAAACACATGGGCTTACTCAAACCGCATGACGAGAACAGCATGGTATCGTATCTATCTACACTGTTCACCAGACACCGCCCTGAAGTGACAAAAAGGTGACGAACACGCTTTGGGTCGCATGATGCTGGAGCATCCGTCTCCTTCTTTACTTTTAAGATACATTATGAGCACCACTATCGCGTAAATTATATTTTTGTGCGATTTTTCAGCTACGGCCGAATCTAGTATGTCACAATGAGTAGGGTATATCCTCACCTCAAGAGCTCATCGGAGTGGCAGACCCAGCAATTTTCGCGGACGAATAATGCTCTTTACCATGTAATATATAATCTTCTGTCAGCCAATGTATTAAGGATAGCGTCTTGTCGATGCACGTGGAGTGACTCGTAAATCGCTGAGCAACGTTTACCAGGAAAAGCGGCCAAGGCTTTAAATTAGATGATTTGATCATCAACGTGGAGTGGCACGTAATTCCTATAACAATACTTGCCTTGATGGACAAAAATAGCAGTAAAATATGTCTGTACATACGCCCTGTCGGGTCCAGACCATTATGTTACAAGACGATCGAACGTCGCAGGGGCGATTGACATCCTTTGTGGCATGACCAATCCCTTCCATACTATACCCGTTCGGATGCTGACCGTAACTAATGGTGTGCCAATTTTCATGAGGGGTTAAAAACACATGGCGACTAAGTCGTGAGCGCTATAGAATGAACATCTTGTTGTATTTTCGTGCAACAAAAATTGGCGTTTGCGTATATATGGCTACCAAGGTGTGTTAATTACGTTATTTGCCGTTTGGCTTCATGAAATGAAATGTCGGTGTGTAATAGGAATTTACTTTCTTTAAACTTGTTACCACCTAATATAATGGATCACAGACAGCACACATGTTTGTGAATAAGAGGCCAATCCAAAGTCACACAAATTTTGGCTCTTTAACTTAGTCAATTCAATGACGTACACCTCTACCACGAAAGCAGACCTCGTTAGACTAATATGCACATTATCCTTTGCCACAAGATATATGGGACCTTCAGGGTGTTTCAAGCGCCTTCTTGGATCTCATTATTTACTAATGACAAAAAAATGATTTTTTTCTGGTGTAATGACCATCATCATTCTTATAGACCGCTCCGAGATTTGACATGATTATCCCCATTGTCTCAAGCAGCGCTTGTAGAAGGCACCCCACTATATTACCGATCGCTATTGATACTACTGACATATCTCTCTAAGACCCTCCCCATCTAGGACGAGATGCCCTACGCTGCTTAACAAGCGTCATGCCTCACCGTTTTTGATACAAGATCCACCGTTTTAAAGAGGCGCTCCATCTTTTATTTGCATCGACACGATCGAACCGACGTCTACTTAGTCTGAGAGCTGTGCTGTTCAGAGCCCCCACTCAGCGAAATATGTACAGCCAACTATAAACATCGTATGTACAGCCAACCTCTTCATGTAAAAAACGTCGCAACTGTTGGTTACGTACCAATCCTCGTAAACCGTCAGATCTTGGCTTTGGTCATACCTCTTTTGATTTACAGCGAACGCTTCTAATGGCGAGCATTGAAAAGTGAATCGCGTACCACTTCTTCCCTCTAGTTTCTTTGCTAGACACTTTAAGTATTCATTTCTAACATGTTAGACATGTTTCGGAATTAATTAAGTGTTCTGAATTGCAGCGCTTCTGCTTTCTAGCAAATATGGGTCTGTGATCACTAAGGTTCTGATGGAAGCAAATTCAGTGGTACTTGAGGCGATTTGACTTTTAATCTACACAGACTTTGTGGGGCTGCCTACAAGCCGGCAAAAATTATGCATTTTGGTCTTGTGTAAACACTGCCCGAGTAGAGAAACTTCTCATTCGAATTAATTCATGTCTCTTATTATAAGTACAGTGATAATGTCTCGTAAGTGTGCTCGTTATGACTGAGTTTTGAGCATCGCGTGATCGCTCGGCATGCCAGAGTCTACAAAGTTAGTCAATAAATTTCCGAAACCCCTAACGGCTGCCTTAACAACTATCACGCTGGGCTTTCGCGCTTAAAGCTTAAACGGGCTAGGTAAAATAGAAACCATAAATGTTGATAGCAAACTACCCTATCGGAAGGGTTAGAAGATGCCTATCTTGGCCATATGCTTGATGCCAATTTCCTCATAATGGCATAGCTGAGATCAAATGGAATCAGAACATTCAGTGAGCTTGACTCTGCAAGCCCTCTTCTACCCGTGCTACCTAAAAGTTAGCCTTAGTATATAATAACTCATTCACAAACCTTGTAAAAGGGTGGAGTGTACACGGAGCACCTCCATCCGGGCCGCGCCTTGTTTTAGCTCGCTCATAGAAATGACGGTTTTCATATCCTCTAAGAGGATTGTTAGGCGCCCCGGTTAATACAGTACTTAGCTTTCGGAAAAAACTTGCGAGTGCCTTCTTACCAAGTAGGCTACCAAGAAATCTGATTGCACATGGCACACACGTATGAGCGCTAAAAGTCATGCGGCAGCTTACGCTTCAGATCATCCTAGACGGAAGTGCCACCTTCTGTCATCTTTCGTTGAAGACGCTCCAGCAGAAAATCTCCAAAGCTGTCTAAAAGTTACAAACATCAATCGATCCCATCTGGTTCTTGAACAAGCAAGAGTTGCAACCCCTTCGAGGCAAGCAAATTACCAGCTTATTGAACCCGTCTTTTAAGCTTTGAGACTAGTGAGCATCCTCATGAAGGATCGGTCGCAAAATTAGAATAACTGCAAATGGAACCAGGTGCGGTGAAGCTGCCATTTTTTACTCCTGTGGCCTTTTTCCATACTCAAAGTCGAGATCGCTATGGTCTTATCGAAGAATTTGTATAATCTAAGTACTAAATTTCAATGTTTTCTTACATTTTTAATATGAAATAAACTTGATAAATCTCTATCAATCAAATCTATTTAGGTATATATTTATGCTCTAGCAAGGTATATTATACAATAAAAGGCACGCACAGATATTACTTCAAGATAATAAAGCTAAAGCGATGGTTCTTTGATGCAGAATGCAGTAATTGATTACATAACAGGAGCCATTTTCGACTCTATTGCCAATGTGACGAGGCAATGACAAGGAAGCGCAGACTCCAAATGTGCTCTAGTGTTGATCGCACTTAAGCGGCGAACCGTTTAAAAATGTTAAATATGGGTAGTGCAAATACTCGCGCAGGTTCTTAACGGACAAGGCCGCCCAACTTTCTTACAAGACTCAAATCCCGTTAATAAACCCGTTAAAACATGATGAATAGTGAGGTGTACGGAACGCACGTATATCACATATCCGACTAGACAATGTGAGCTACACTGAGCACTTGCAGGATGTAGGAATAACCAATAACAAAAAAAGGGTTAGACGATGACAAATTGTGTCAACGGCTCATAAAGCCAGCGAATGTTGGAAGTCAGGCTGGGTACATCCCGCCCATGATTTAATTTCTTAGCTAGCTCCACCAAATTGGTAGCTATGTCCAATGAGACTCTTCAAGATGCATCAGCTAGCACGTTTTTGCGGAATTTTTTTTCCTGAAATTTCGAGCTACGCAATAAGAAGTACGTAGAGTTCGGGCACTGCTTACCACGCAATCATAAACCGAAATGTTTAAATTCTCGAGCACGGTCTTATTATGCTAGTTAAATCAAAATAAGTTTTCTCTTGTACACAGAACACTAATCAATGGGAGAGTTGAGTGGGCTAACAATCTGCTTATCCTTGATTGCACTTCATCATTAGCAAAGTTACGCAGTTTTTAAGAGGCCAACGCAAGAAGAAAAATTTGTATACTCGGAGCAAGGACCTTCTTCGTCAAATAATAGTTTGACGCGAACAAGCAAATACTTCCACCAGGCCATCGCGTACAATTTTATTACACATCCTCTGTTCAAGACGAAATTGTCATGTTTGGCCTTGCAGGCAGCATCGTTTGCACTGGAATCAGGATCGCAACGGTCTATCTTCCGTTTAGGAAAGCTCTTTTGTTGTGTCTAGGGACTCACCAATAAGACTCCTTAATAATTAAAAGTGAGGCACAAGACTTGTATCGTGCAAGACAAAGGAATAATGTATCACCAGTAAATGGCCCTTGTCGCACTAAAAGTGTGATCTGCTCTTGGGTAAATTGAGTTGTGGAGAAGGCGAATCAACTCTCTGTGCTTAAAGATTAGCAAATTGCTGTGAGTAATTTGCGCTTTAGATAAGCTAAACGCCTTAATCGACGTGGCGCTTTCTTATACGCGTGGGTCACGATGTATAGTGCAGTGGATTTGGTAGATGACTATTTTCAAATTCTGTGAGGAAATCAACAATGCCTCTTATGGCGAAAAGAAATTTTTACAGCATGCCATAGGAGTAATTAACGATGTCACAAGGATCATCAAATGCCCGGTGACGTGGCCGTATAATTGTATTGACCATTGAGGATTCGTATCTGACATATACGGCAATGTTGTCGAAAGACGTTTAGAGGAAAGCAATTCAGCTATAAAGATCTATTTAGGGCACCTAAGAGGCAAGTTGATGAGATTATGAAGATTTGCAAATTTTGTACGTATATCGGCATTTGTGTTTTAACGGCAGAGGTCCTCGGCTGCTTTGTAGGTAGTCATGGATTTTAGGTGACCACTAGAAGGGAATAGTCGATTTAGCAATACCTACGCCACCTTTTCTACAGAATTAAGATAGTGCTTACGCCTAGCCAACTAATTGCACAAGTATAGTATTAATTCTGCATGATTCGAAAAGCCTTTGTCTGATCAAAAAAAATGATAATGGACCAGAGGAACGTTTGGCTCGATTTCCACCACCTATTCTTACATGTGGGTGGCCAAGTATGTGAAAATATTCGGAGGGTTGAACTCGCGGCTCGCACATCGACTTCCTATCTAAACTTGCCAGGACCGGCTTGCAGAAAGTCAATGGCAGCAGTACTCACGTACCACTTGTACATTAGGCACTTGCTTTAGCCATTATTAGTGAAAAACAAGCATTAAGGCTTTTAAGACACTCTACGTGGCCTCACGAAAAGCTGTGCTGCGTAAAGACTGGCGGTTTGCAGCTGCATTTCAGCAAGAGCTGGTTTTGCTATTAGTAGCTTGCTCACCAATTTCTACAGCAAAGCCCCCATCATACGGAAAGGGTAGAACGTATGCTAGAAACTATAATTTTACCGAGTCAAGCTACAAGAATTTAAAACTTAGTTGTCTTTAGCGCTAATTGATAGTAGTTATCCGACCCAATTCTGGGACCGTTTCTGTACTCATCAGTTTTTCAGTCAGCTAGGCGTGTAGCCCACCTAATTATCGCACACCTGATTTAGGTGCGGGTTGGCAGAGTAGTCACACTAGGGGCTAGTTGCTGTCCACTTATGTGACGTATCTCTGGATGCCTTAATTTCGAACCTTTGGGCATCAAACTAGACACATTCTTGTCCGAGGTCGAGTGACTAATTACACGAATTGCGGGATAAGTATAATATGCTCTATGGCGCCGCATTTGAGGTTTTAATGATCGGGTTAACTTTCCGCGCATCAACGGGCTCTACATTTTTTTATATAAGCGTGCTAAGACACTCTTACAATCGCTAGCTCGTAGATTTGAGATTGGTGGATTAGAGATCTGGACTTTCTTCCTTCCAGATCTTATATTTGTGGTAAGGCTACACACCTAAAAATTATCTCACTTTGCAACAATGTGGCGCGTTTTTTTGCAATTTAAGAGAGGACGAGTGTTTGCCGAAGTGCCCGCGACACTCCATCGTGATTTTTACCGTCCGTGAGTCGAGATGTCTGCGTACTACTGGACGAGGCAGAGCGATACCCCGCCACGTTTAATTAGGAGACTCTTCCAGAGCCTTTCTAGACTCGGGGTGGCAAGCTTGTAAAAGATCGCCTCCCATAGTGAGGTGCATCCTTAGTTGTAGGTGCAGCTTTTTTATCAGCACAGCCTAAGGCGAAGTGGCCAGCTTTGGTTCGGTTGTCTTTTGAAAGCCAAAGCAACCTTTTTAGGTTCTCATTAAGTTATTCGGGCTGACATCATCATAATGACCAAGCCGACATTTCGTATAAAGTCGAAGAGCGATGCAAAATACTGCTTCTTTTAATAAATGTAGACTTGATCTATGGGCAGGGATGCATTGGGCCACTACATGAAGCCGATCTCTTGTTTAGGGAGTATTATGAGATTGGTAGCTCGAAAACATACAATAAATAAAGAGTTTTTAACGCCCGCGTTGATACATAATCACCTAAGGATCTCAGTTCTTCATGCACTCGTCCTCTAAGCGAAGTGGTGTATGCGCTTCTTTTTAGAGCAAAATGTTGTGTGACCCCGTCCTTTCTCCTCATCACATACACTTCTTGTGAGCAAGTTCGCACTTTGTATATATGAAAGACTACACAGGTACTAAATTAATATTACCAGTTATAATATTTGCTGCTGCCGAATAATAAACTCCTGCGGCACCATCATGACTCTGTCAGTACGCACCAAGAATTTGATTATGGGTGGCAGCCTTGCTACCTTTGCGTCCTCTGTCTTTGGCTACACATTTTATCAAATGAGCCGAGTGCGTTTGTTAATTTTTTGACTTTGCTTGTCTCTCGTCATCGACCACTTTCTTGCTTTCCCCACAGGACGACTTTAAGGACTTTAACACTGTAAAGGTAAATGTGCACCCAAGCGGCATTAAACCTTCGACAGTCGGCAAGCGTGATGATTGATGATCTTACTGTAGAGAAATGCAGTAAAGCGCGGGGGCGATAGTGTTAGTCTTGTAGCAGCAACCACGAGTTTTCCTTCGCAACAATATAACTAAAAAATCTAGGCAAAGTTACAGACACATATATGCTTAGATTGAGAGATATATACATTTCCTAAGCCACGGTGTATTGATTGACTAAGTGCACCTACGCTAACCATGCAGAGTAGAAAATGTATTTGCCAGACCAAAACGTCCTATCTCGCTGTAGCATCGAGTACGACAGGTGAAATGAGGCGACAAATTGCCATTCCAAGAAGCGCTGAGCAGGTAGCTAACGGTTGTGCAATTGAGCCAGTACTGTTTACCGGAACGCAACATTCCGCAGCGCAAGAACCTGGTCAGAAACGCGAATATATGATTACATCAAGTCCTCTGCCATTGTTCAGTCACTCCAACGCACCTTGACCAAAAGTCGCTGAGACTTTACCGACGTTTTATTCTCCAGCTTGCGCAAATTTTTCATCGTTTGGTCAGCCTGCTCCAATTTGCGACGCGCCTCCTCCAACAACTTTACATTGGGTTTGCCGGACACTTTCCTATCTCTCTTACGCAGCTTTTTTCGAGTGTTTTTAAACAGCGTCGCATGAGGTGCAAATGCATTGCTCTTCAACATATTGGACTCGCTGGTGTCGACTTTAACGGAGGCGCAATTTTGAAGGAAAAGCTTGGTCACGCGAGCAGCCATCAGTGCCTACAGGTATAAAAGTATTCTGAAAAATATATGACCGACATTTAAGCATAAAAATTAGTTAAATATTGGTAGAAATCTTTCTACTTGTACTAATGATTTTTCTGGGATGAAAAAATTGACACAAAATGGCCTACTGCGTAGGCCATTTAAATTAAAATTTTCGCCTTTATTCTCCATTGTCTTAGTAACAAGTAAACGCTAAGCAGTCCTTCATCGACTACAAAACCATGCCAACGAAACGCACTTACAAGCGTCCACCAGAGCCAGCCATCGACTCTACTAGTTGGTCCTCATCACGAACAACCTTAGCACCCTTCTCCTCAGCACCACCTTCGTGAAGCTCCATCAGACGCACAAGGTCGAACTTGGGCTTCTTAAGAATCTTGCACTTACGGATGTACACGTTCTGAAGCGGGTAGATGCCCTGCGTAGCCTTCTCAATCTCTTTGCCAATGATTTCTGGTACGAACTTTAAGAAAAGGTCCTTAATGTCGCACTTAGAGGCTTCATCCGTCATAATCGATGTCATTTTCTTACGGATAGCGCGAATTTGAGCCGTTTTGGCGTAGGTTGTTTTTTTGATTTGGTTTGGGCGCTTCTTGGTAAAAGCAATGCAGAACAGACGCACCAGGTAGCCATCCGTGGTCTTAACGTCAACGAATGCCTCGATCAGAGTTTGCCATTTACGAATCAGCGAGCACAATTTGTCTCGGGTGAAGTCCATGCCATGGAAGCCAGTGATAATTTGATTGCCCTGAATTTCTTCAGCACAAAGACGAATTTTACGAAAGGCCTGGTCCTCATCCTTGTTCAAGTCAGCAAGGCAGACTTCGAACACACGGCCACGAAGACCCTCCGACGCAATCTTGGTACCGGCAGTACGGTTTACCAGGGTCTTACCGCAGTTGCGCTCTGAAAATATAGCAGGGGCTTTAATATCGTACCAGTCCTTACGTGTGAATGGATCAACACTACACCGTATACACAGACAGAACATGAGATATTCGTGCGCTGCTTATGTCCACTTATCTAATAGGAACACAGGGTCAACGTAGCGTACACTTTCTTTTTGCCGCCCTTTTTGCCCTTAGTCAAACGTTTGTTCTTTCCTGTTATCAATAAAGCCAAGAGTTAGAGACTCTACGCATCAACCTGTTGATAATCGCGCTATACACAGCTAACGCCGATTGCCACTCCCGTCTTTCATTGCCATAAATTCCCTTCTGTTGTATAAAATGGTATCAGTGTATGTGCCAATTAAACCGGTCATTTGTTTCTTAATGGCTGCTGCTAATGTTGGCTATCATGTCTTCGCTGTTGGCGGTGTTGACGAGTGAGGGACGAGGCAATCGGGTGTGCAGCTCATCATATTTACTGCGATTAAAATGCCATGAGGATGGGCTAAAGCGTACTCACCGACAGCCATGGTGGTCTTAAGTTTTTTCTTAAAGGCGAAATGGAGCTCTTACGGGTCGGTAGATCAAATGGCTGGTGCTGCGTTTGCGGGCCGTCAAATACTCGGTTTTGTTAAACCGGTCAAACAAGCCAAACCCTAACTGACGACATTTGGCTCTTTTTTTATTTTTAAATATGAAGGATTGTGACGTCACTTATTATTCAAGGAGGTAAAAAAGGATAAATAAGGGACGTTAAGTTTATAATTAGGTATAATTTAAAAAATTCAGAGCTCTTACATGATTGAAAGCGTAACTATTATTTACCCTGTAATATTAGCGGCGTACAAGCAGCATGGTGGCAATTCCGACAACGCACGCGCACTTAAATCAGGCTAGAGATGAGTTAGTGCGAGCTCGTGATGAGCTTGCGCTAGAGCCCGTGTATGGATTCCAGGATGCATTCATGGAGGCGCTACGGCGTCCTTATGAGGCAGCAGCGCGAACCCACAGCAGCAACAACATCGAAAAAACGATCCTATGGCGGCGCTCAGATTTGCTTGATTTTTTGAGTTTCTACTTTCCACAGTACGCAGAGCGGCCAACGGCATTTTTTGCATTATGTGCGTCCCTCACCCAAAAGTTATTAGGTAGTGAAAGCAACAGAGTCGCAGAGAACGAGGACGCAAGCGAATTTGTACGCGTCACTTTTGACAGCTTAAAGAGTATTTTAGTGCAACAATATTGTAGTACAAGACTTATCTCGAAGGATCCTTTTCCTATTGAGCCCAAAGTCGAACCCGTGCCAGAACGTTGCCCCAGTATCGCTTTATTTGTACCAGGATCGACCAGTATGAATGGGAATGTACCAAATGACACCACACTAATGTCAATACTTCACGTTTTTCAGTCTGATGTATTGAAGAAATCCAAGAGCTGGTTAGGAAGTTGGCGAGCACGCCACTTGGTGCTTCGTTGGGGAGTTTTAGAGGTACACAAATGCAAATTAACGGCCAAATCGTTTCGTCACCACTCATCCAGTGTCTCTCATAACGCTTCCTTGACTTCTATAAGCAGCTACAAAGGAGACAATTTCATGTCAGCTAAGCATCCTAGAGACGTAGCTGCACAAGTAAAGAGCTACGATCTCGAGGGCTTGAAATCGATTAAGTTGGAGCATTTGAGTGAAATTGACGCGATGTCAGCTCGGAAAGCAGCCTTGACATTGACATTTCAGACATCATCAATCTCTAGCCATTGTAATTTAAGTAACACGGTTACGCAAGATACCAAGACGCTGACGCTCGGCGGTGGTGAAACATTCGAGACGCTCGTATCAATACGTAATCATATTGCTACTTTTGCGTTGTATTTCGAGTTGTCACAACGAAACCGCCTTCCATTTCTCACGGAAATTCGTCAATTGATTGCAGCCAGTGCCATGGTAAACACGCGATTGCGTATTCCTCGCTCTGTTCCACCTATCGATTTAATGCAAAGAATAAGTCAAGAGAAGCAACCACCGCATGGATTAGTTACTGCATTACAATTGGCATTTTTGCAAGATCCACGCGTATCGACCTTTGAGAAAACAATTGCCGTGTTGTTAAATGCAGGAGCTGATCCTCGTGCTCTTTTACATTGGGACTATGCCACACAAGTTGTATTTACACGCTCATCGAGTGGTAGTAGCGAGCAAAAGAAGGATCATCAGCAACGGCAGAAATTACGTAAACAACTCTTATTACTTGACGAAGTAGACAGTGAGGGAGAAGATGCAGCGAGTTTTCAATGCTGCCAAGTACAGGCAGACGATGCAAGACGATGGAACTTGCTCATGTATTTGTGCTGGATAGGCGACGTCGAGGGTGTACATCAGTTTTTGAGGGTAACCGGACTTCATCGCACGTCAACAATTCAGAGCAGGACATCAAGTCGACAAGTTGCGACTTGTTTGGATCATGTCAATGCAACCGGTGACACGGCACTTCATGTTGCCATCAAGTCGGGCAACGAGGCTGTGGCATTTATCTTGGTCGAGTCAATTCTTTTCATCAACGCGCAGGTTGTTCACCAATGCGATGGTCACGGAGAACCAGTGGTGCATCTGGCTATGCATCAACGGCAATGGCGCGTTGTTGATGTGTTGGTCGCAGGTAATGCAGTCGATCCGCGATCGTATGATGCATTGGGCAAGTCTACTTTGCATCTTGCAATACAATTGCGTGCACCTATTGCAGTGATTGCTCGATTAATTCATATATATCGCCTTTTTTCGCCGAATGGAGGTCTTGATGGACGAGCTGGCCGTCGTGGAAGTAATGAAACGCCATTGTCGTTGGCCATAAAGAGTGGACAAGAACAAGTTGTAGCCTTATTGCTTGCTTCTGGAGCATCTCCTGTGGGATCCGATTGTCAATGGAGTCAAGCTTTTAAACGAGAAGAAGCAATTATTAGCGATAACGACAGTGTACTTCATGTTGCAATTAAAGCAGGACAAGAGCTAGCAGCTGCCGCATTAATCGCGCATAAAGTTGATATATATACTGTCGATTCTAGAGGCGCATCGTCATTGGCGTTGGCTATTCGCTACGGTTTATACGCGGTAGCTGCTGCTCTTGTTGATCAGCATCAAAAGAAAAAAGAGCTTCAATTAGGGAGCAAGAGTTGGTGGGTGGATCAAGACACTAGAAAGCCTGTGGTCATGCTGGCTTGTCAAGCTGGACAATTGGAGCTCGCGGCATTTTTGCTCGATAGAATGAGTCAAGATCAGACTAGCCTGAGTCACTTGTATGCTGCCCAGCTCCTACCTCTTCTAGTGCAAATAAGTTATTATCTAAAAAGGCAAGGTGAAGCTGATGAATCTTATGTATCAGTCAATGCGAGTGCTTTCAAACGTTTGTCGGATGGGGGTTTAGAGCCCGGCAATAGAAGATCAAGTGATATAAGAGACACACGATCGTCCAGCTACGATTTTGCTTGGGACAAAAAATGTTTCTGTCATGGTGAAAACAATGTTTCGAAACCTACGTCTTTTGTGTATAAGAATGACTCAAGAACGAATATATTCTATATTCAGGGTATCGAAGCTCTTGTTAAGAGAATTTTACAACTCGGTGAGAATTCATCAATCTTTGAGGTTTTGGATGGCAACGACAAAGTCATATCCGCTAAAACTTTTGCTTCGACGATTGATGCAGTCGTTCGTTTGCCATTGATGTCAACTTCTGCCACTTCTTCCCTACCAAAAGTGTTCAATAGTGACGAATTAGTAGCAACTTCGCCGCTGCATGTCGCGGCATTCGGTGGTTTGTCTACAGTCGACTTACTTCGAATCCTCTTGGCTTTTTTGTTGAATTTGGATCCTAGTGTCGCAGCGAAACTGCTTATCAAGCAGATTGGTACGCGTGCAGAGACGTCACTCCATGCTGCACTTGCAGAAGGAGCAGCTTCAAATGCTTTGCTGCTGCTGTGTACATCCCTCGAGCTTCAAGTACGCAGTCCTGAAGTCCAGCCACTCTATGCTCAACTTTTGGCAATGACGAATGTAGTTGGAAACTCAGCGCTTCATCTGGCATGTATGTGGCCTCACTGTACGTCTATGCGTCTTGTTGTTGAGTTGCTTCTTCAAGAACATGCTGATTCTAAAATTTGGAACAATGCCGGTTTTACTCCGCTTCATGTTGCACTTCGTGAACAGTGTGATAATACATTTATTGACTTATTTTTCCAATATGGACAAGACCTGGATTTGTGGACTGAAGGAAAGATGTTTGAAGGTGAACAAAACGTCGAGTCGAGCAAGGATAAACCAAAGTCTGCTGAAAAACTAATTAAAGCGTGTTCACACAATCCCTTAATGTTGGCAGTCGAGTCACAAAACGCTTCTGCATTCCGTGCGCTAGTCCGTGGTGGGGCCCGCACAAGATGTTTCATGCCACGTGCGCGTGTGGGTCTTCTGCAGCTTGCAGTGCACTTCTGCGTGCGTGATCCTCAACTCATCGCGTGCCTCTTAGATGACCCCGAGCTCGAACATTCGGCCCAATCAGATACAGCTGATCAATGGGGAGTAAGTCCTTGTGAGGCACGATCGAGGTTGATGGAAGTATGGAGAGAAGAGCGCTGCGGCGTGAACAACAAGATCTCTGTAGGTCGAACCGTTCCACTGCAACCAGCTCATATTATAGCAACCTCGGATAAAGCGGATCCTTCTGAATGTGCACCTTCTATTGATCGCGAAATGTTGTCACCTCTTTCAACAACTGTGTTGAACCCACATGCAGAGAAGACGACTAAAGATTTTCGAACTTTGCTAAGTCGACCAGTGTTATCACCTACAACTCTTGAACTTCTACGTGAAGAAGAGCAAGCGACATTGGCAATTGTTGCAAATGAGGCTCGAATTGAGGCTTTGGACTGGCTAGCGAAGCGAATTGGCCAAAAAAAATTGCTGTCTGACGCCCATGCTCAGCTCCAGAATGCTCAAAACCACCGACGGACTACGAGTGGAAGCAGCATTGTGAGCCGCGGTAAAGATGAATTAGACGCGTCGTACCTGGATGTTAGTGGTGGACCGCTGCAAAGTGATCAGCATTTGTTAGAGGAGCTGAAGGCTGTAGCAGCAAAAAAGTTTATAAACAAGCACGTGGCGGAAGCAATTGCGGAGGCGAGATTATCTATTGAACGAGAAAAAATGACCATATTTCAAGAAACTGGATTATATCTTGGGGTGTCATCAAACGTTAAAAAGCATAGAAAAGATAATGGGAAACATTGCTCGCTGTTGGTTCGCGCTGTCGGTTCTTCGCCCGATTCGGTGTTGCTAGCAGCGTCGACAGCATCCATAACGTCCATATCCAGCGAAGAAGGCAACATGATGGACGAAAGCTACGAAAATGCGGAGTTTTGGTGGGCTGAGCATAATTCGTCCTTTTCAAGCGATGAGAATTCTTTCAGTTGGCTAGCAACTCGAGGGATCACCATGTTGGGTGGCACTCTTGCCTCTACCAGTTTAACATCAGGGCCTATCAACGGAAGAGGAGTTTTATTTGATGGGAGTTTTGATTGCCGTTTGACGCTTTCTTCACGAAGCTTTCATGAGAGTGCAGAGAGCGGCAGATACGATGACAAAGGCTTACAGGGGGATGGTTTTACAGATTCGGATCAGCTGGTTTCGTAATGAACTTAAATGAAAGCGAAGACAACAAGTTATTATTCTATTGGCAATTGCCGCTTATAAGACGTCACTTTGTCAAGACTCTCTTGCGGCTTGTTGGGCCTGTATAATTTGCTGAATGAATTCATCCGAAAGAACGATTTTATCCTGAGCACTGTTTTGTAGCTGCTGTAAGTACTGTACTGCGTCCGCTGAACTGGCGGTTGCTCCGTAATTATCAAATCGTTCGTGCTCCTCCAACTCTGTGCGGACATGAGTCAACAGACGATTAAGATAACGTCGGTGAGACACAGAGGCTCTTTTAAGCACCAGACTTAACTGGGACGGCTCCGATGTATCGGTAGGGATAGACAGAGTCAATGCTGAAGGAGGGACTGGTGGAGAAGTACTTGGTGATGATTGTAACACGTGCTCTGCCGCTGCAATTGCATCTTTAGCAACTCCCGTTTCAAGTCGCAGCTCCACTGTATTTCCCTTTTCGGTCACACTATCACTAATCTGATTCTGTTGTCGCAGCTGGAGCTGATGCTCGCATACTTTGGAGCTTGACATAGTCAGGAAAATCTGCTGGGGACGCGCAAACACACCGTGTTTTGGTTTGCATTGAAAATAGTACCGCCCTTTGACGCTACCATCATTTTTGCCATGCGCTTCGTCCAATTCAATACCAATCCAAATTCCCTTCATGCCCATTATTTCGCCCACGAACCGCACAAAACCAAACAGTTCTTTATCCGGCATACACACACGATCACCCACTTCTATATGGGATTGCGGTGCAGAAGACATGGCGTCTCCATCCACACTGGCATTTGACGCCGATCCTACGCCTTGGATCAATTCATTAACGTCTGATGACACAAGAGCTTCAAGTCGCTTTTGAACTTTATAATCAACTAAAGTCATGACTACGAGCGCTCGCTTGGGAAAAAGCGTGCGAAAGGCCAAAAAGAGCTCGTGCGCCTGAGCTCGACACGACGAGTTGGCATCGTATAGCGCGTGCTGTAGTCCCTTTTCAAGCTGCTGCACGTCGCATTTGTCCATGACTGAGCTCCAGGTGTCAAGTGCATGCCGCAAACACGAGATGCAGCACAACCGAATAAGTGGGTTTTTACTATTCAGTAAAATTTCCACAAAAAGTCGCAGCGTTGCGCCTTTAATTACCGTCTGCGTCACTATAGCCTCGAGACACTCGCCGCAGTATGTACCACATACCTTATTCCCACTACCACGTACGTCCACAAGTGTAGGCAACACGTTACGCAAGAATGGGGCCATGGCATCGCGTGTTACGCGCGAAATGATTGTGAGTAAAGCGCAGACTTCCTTGACGATCTGCGAGCGCAAATCCTGTACCATTCCTTTCAGTGGCCGCAACATTTTCCACATCTCAGAACTAAGGCTAGCAGCCACAGTACCAGACGGTGGGTCCTTCTCCAAAAGCTCAAAAGCGCGCTGCATTTCACTTAAAGCTGCCATGCGCTCCTGCCAATTCTCAGGATTGCGCGCCACGCGATCCATTTCGCGGGCTAACAAGGTGACGAGGGCATCCTGACATGAGCGCAAAAAGTTAGAAAGGGCCAAGAGACAGGCAGTAGGCGCCTGGCAGCTTACCTTGCTCATCTCTCAACGGACACCGATAGTACGTTTTACAATTGAGACCGCAAAATACTATTTCACCAGAAAGTGGTATATTGCCTCATCAGTGCTTTCCTCTATTTAATTATAGATGATTGCATACTTCACCACACAAGAAAACATATGTGACGCGATAGTATAAGACATATGACTGATGACTGTTTACTATCCCAGTTCTAATACAACATTTGTTTTAGTCGTACTTTTATTATTAAAAAGCGACTAAACTCGCTAAGTAGGAGGGACTTTATCACTTCAGGACCACTTAGCTTATATAGGGCCGACCTTTAGCGAAAATAGACATCGGTGCACAACCTATCTGGATTCATTTACCGGTTTACAAATCGACGAATTTTTTTAAGGACACCTGATAAAAAGGATATGCAAATTCACGGAGTAAAATTTCGTCAATATAGAAAATTATAGGTAGGACTAAAACCATAAGTTGGCAAATAATGACTTTTGGGAACCACATTATAGCACAGACGCGTTAGAAAAAATCAATGTTATTTAACTACAACCAATCGCACACGTCGAGTTCCTAATTGCGAGATCTCAGTTTTTCTGAACGCCCCTCTGTGAATGTCTAGACCATCTACTTAAGATCTCTCAATCTTTATGAACATGCACAGAAACATTTGAGCCTAAACTTAGCAAAAATCTGAGATGTCACTCGGCCACCGATCAGCACGGTCTATCTCTTTAGCTGTGCATAGATGATTAGGATTCTTACCTTAGCGAATACTGACTCTTTGAAAAATTGAGGTGTGGTAAGGCCACAAATCAGCACACTTTATCTTTGTGAACGTGCACAGATGCACATATGTCATAACTTAACGATTGATAAGTCTTTCAAAGAGCAGCTTCGTTGTATGGTCAGCACGATCTACCTTTGTAGACGCGTACAGACAAGATAGAGCCATTAAATAGCAAGTGATGACTCCTTTAAAAGAGATCAGCACAGTACATTTAAAAAAAAGTGCACAGATGCATCTGAGCCAATATCTAGCGATAAGAAACCCTTTTAAAGCTGATTCGTCGCACGGCCACATATTGACACGATCTATATTTCTAGACGTGCACAGACATTATTACTAATTCCTAAAAAATGATGACTTCTTTAAAGAGATCAGCAAGAGCTATCTCAACATGGCTTGGTAGAGTTTCATCTAAGCCAAAAAAAGAATCATTTGAAGAGCTAAGAGATTGTTTCTCCGCGTCTCTGGACTCGAGCAAACGCAGAACGATCTATCTATTTAGACGTGCACAGATACAGAAATAAATTAACGAGTGGATAATGACTTTTTTGAAAAGCTGAAATGTCGTACGTTCACGATTTATCTCTATACGTGGGCAGATGCAGCAGAGCCAAAACTTACCGAGATATAACTCTTTTGAGAGCTGGGGCTGCGTACGGCCACGGACTATTACATTTTTTTATAAACACGCATTTGAGCAATAATTTAGTGATATATCGTTTTTAAAAAAACTGAAAAGTTGCACGGCCACCGACTTGCACGATCTGTCTCCTGAAAGTGCATAGAGGCGGTAAAGTCTTACGTTAGCGAACAATGACTCTAAGCGCATGCAAGACAGCAAAAAGATAGGAAACAACATTCCTCTGAAAAGAAAGACGTCGTGCAGCCACGGAACAGCACGCTCTGTCTTTTTAGACATGCACAGACAAAGTTACAAAGTAGAGCCTCGAATCTTTCGCATTCACGCTTATGAAAAATTAGCACGATCTATCTGTCTAAACGCACTAGAGCCTTAACTTGACAAAAAAGACTCTTTGACGAGAAGAGAAGTCGTACATCCAAAATGTTATTATCTGGTCAAAAA